>MJUU01072669.1:57388-68627 GCA_002080025.1 Modiolus philippinarum
ATTGGCAGAAAGGCGAAAAAGCAAGAAATTATGCACATTTTATAAAATGCATAATAAATTATGTCCTCAGTATCTATGTGATCTTTTACCTCCACAAGTATAAATAAATGAATATAATTTACGTAATAGAAATAATTAGTGTTCCTGTTAGAGCTAGATTAAGGGTATCGGAAAAGTCTTTTGTTCCCTCTACTGTGTCTTCATGGAATGATCTTGATATTCAAGTACAGAACTCACAAAACCTTCCGACATTTAAAAATAGACTTAAGTATAATGTATACAGGCCCCCAGAGTACTATAGAGAGGATGCGAGAAAACTTAATATATTACACACAAGGTTACGGCATCAATGTAGCAATTTAAAAGCTGATTTATATAGAGTAAATTTAGTATATGACCCTTCATGCCATTGTGGAGCACCATATGAAGATGCAATTCATTTTTGTCTTGAATATACGGTCCAAATAATCAAATTCAAAGAAATGTTCTGTTTTCAGGATCTTAATATCGAAACCATATTATTCGGCAATGACAACTTGAATTTTCGCATGAATTCAAAAAATTTTGAAAAGGTAAGAAATTTCATAAACCAAACAAAACGATTTCAGTCTGATCAATAGAATCTACATTCTTTTCTTTTCTTCTTTTCTTTTCTTTTTTCATATTTCCCCTTTTGTTTATTTTTTTTAATTTTATTTCTACTCTCATTTACATTCCTGTCTATTCATTAAATTGATATCTTTAAATTGTTGTATTGCCTGTTGCTATGCTATGTATATATATTGTATCTGTAATGAGAGGACAGTTGCTAAGTTGGTACAACTTGTTGTCCAATCCATTTGCTATTTTTTGCAATAAAATAGTATTAAAGTAATTTTAACATGAATATATCACCATTATTTACTTCAATCTGAAAATAAATGACTTGAAGCATTTTAACATGAATATATCTTTCACTGTTTACTTCGATGGGAAAAGAAAAGTGGCCGGGACATTTCAATGTTATTGAAGCAAATTTGAATTCTGTAGATGGCCATTCAGACGACTACTTCTTCAGTGTACATAATTCATAAAACTTACAAAAAATATAAACAAGTAGGTTAGCTCTAACTTTCACATAATTGGTTGCCTGTACATGTTAAGGACAGCCTGCGTTGTAGTAGGTATTGTTATTAATTAGATATTTTTCAAGCTATTCCATTGGCTAGAACATAATCACATGACCTCCTATTATGTGAGGTCACAGAAACGGCATATCAAAAACGGCTGATTGCATGGGTATTGCACGGTTACTAAAAATAGCTCAAAGTGTAATTCTTGTTCCTACATAGAAATGGCTGATTGCATGGGCGATATTGCACGATTACTAAAATAAAAATAGATCAAAATATAATTCTTGTTCTTATCACCTAATAGACCTCGTCATTACACCTGGTCAATTAGAGTTTCAATTGTTGTATTATAATCAGTACAAATTTAAAATTTGATGGGAGAAATTGATTACGGTATATTAAAGGGAATGTAAATTTCCTTTCATTTACATAGGGTGAGGTCGGTCAGAAATATACTTATTTGCTTCATCTCCTTGTTTGTATCTACTTCAGATGAGCATGCCAAAATAAATGTGCATGTTGACTCCTTGACATTTACCCCATTTCCTTTCTTTTTCAGATAAATCGCAATTTTTTTAAATGTATGAAATGTACGAAAGGACCCCTAGATGCTTTGTTTTGGGTCGTTTTAACCTGGATATTGGATGTTGTATCCTTGACATTTACCCCATTTCCGTTCTTTTTCATATTGAATTACTTATAAAACAAACTGCAAAATTAGATTGTAAAATGCAATATGTGTTCATTACTTAAGTAATGTTAAGTCTTTCAATTATATAACAATTGTACCCTTTGTACTAGGTCAACATGATGTTTTATTAAATGATAAGGAATTTTGCTTTTCGCTGATTGGTTGAGACAGCATTTCCTTGCTTGTACCTCAGAGTGAGTAGACCTCACGCGAGGTCTTCTATGGGTTTTTACTTGACCAACCAGAGATGTCATAAATTTCATTACCAAACAACCATGCAATCTAATTACGCGTTGTTATTAAAATTCGTCTGTGACATCTGTTGCAAACACACGGAAGAACGTTTCGAAATTTCGAAACAGTTGGCAAACACAGAATCACGAGAATTAAAAATTGTGAAGGGAATAAAAATACACAGCATTGAAATCGTTGTTGTGTTGTCAAAGTTTTTAAATGTTAAAATAGTCGTGAAAAGAAGTTTGATCGTCATTACACCTGGTATAAACCGTTTTCTACAATGAAATAAAAAAAAATTGTTTTTGTCGAATATATAATAAAAATATACTGTTTAACGGTAGACTTTTGTTTATTTATTTTTACTTACTGTCCGAGGACAAGTAACAAATGTTGTTCAGGCAAATCGACAAAAACCAAAATTCCTTATTACATTTAATAAAGCATTTATTGACTTTTAATTTCGGTCTACTCATGACTATACGGACCTGGTCAAGGATTGGTTAACCTCAGCCGTTGGCCTCGGTCAACCAATCTTGACCTGGTCCGTATACTTGTGAGTAGACCTCATTAAAAGTCAATAATTGTATGATCGACCAAGAAATGCATATCGACCTCCAGCTTCGCTGTCGGTCTATATGCATCTCTCAGGTCAATATTATATACATACTGCCTGTTGTAGAGGATATTATAACATAATATTTCACCTATACAAAGGCTATAATTGTATAGTAGATATATATGGCCAGTAAAAATCAATTGAGCTGACGGAATATTTCTTTAGCTCAGTCGGTTAGGCGGCTAGCTGGAGTGCTAGAAGTCCCGGGCTCGATTCCCAGAGGTGACATATGGCAATTTTATAAGGAGATTCATGCTCTCCCAGCGAAAAACCCATGGTGGTAAGAAGGAGCTAACTAGGGTTTGTGTGTGATATTTGTGTTGAGAGTCATACATAGCATGTATGCTGACTCTCGAAGTGGGGGAAGTGCTACAACAGCCAACCTGCGTTTTAGTAGGTAGTAGATATATAGCCAGTTAAAATCTACTAAGCGAACGGAATATTTCTTTAGCACATTCGGTTAGGCGGCTGGCTGGAATGCTAGAGGTCCCGGGTTCGATTCCTAGAGGTAACACATGGCAATTTTGTAAGGAGAGTCATGCTCTCCGGTTACATCAAATTACATGTAGATCTTCTTGTTTAAACACATTTATCAATGAGCATGATGCGCTCCAAGTCAAAATTGTTCTTCGTCAACTTAAATTTAGTTAGTAAATGAAATCAAATAAACACATCCTAGTTTGTTACAACACAAATACATAAATAAAACAAGCAAGCAGTAAACGTTATACGGAGTTATGAACCCCCTCTTCACAGTTAAAGAAAAACGTTTTATGAGGTGGTCCGTTTTTTTTCAGAATGTCGGAGTTAGGTGTTTTTTAGCTCGGGATTTTGGCATTTTTATGATTCAAGCCCGGATTCGGGAAATAAATTAATTTACGTCTTTCTTCAAATACACAAGAGCCCTCATCTCAAATTAACAATAAAAGGATATGCAGTAAATGCACATGCATGGGACAAAGTCTCTACAAATACATGATTAAGCCAAGTAACGGAACACCGCTTTTATTCACTGGGGTAAATGTGATATCGTTAACTGCAGTTACTGATATCCCAAGATGGCGGACACTGTTTCGGCTAAATATTATGATTGTCAATTTTGTGATGATAAAGATTAATTCTTCTACATTTAATGTGTTATTTGACGTGCTAGTAAATATGGAACTGAATTGCCCATTTAATCGCTTGTTAGAGAAATTTCCAACATAACATATTGCGGTGAAGTCGGCAACTGAAAATAATAAATAGCTGCTAATATCCGTAACTGGAAGGTTGGGATATCCGTAACTGGTGTGGAAAATTATTCGGGTAGGGGGTTTCTTTATAGTTTATAGTGGACAAAAATAATCTGGCCCGCGAAGCAGACCATAAAAAATTTCCCGGCTCAGGTAAATATCCCAGCTCCCCCAACTTGATAATCAAATGGTCCGTGTACCGAAGCCAAAAAAAAATGCTTTGATATCAAATGAATTTGAAAGAAAGTATACTTGTCATATGCATATGATATAAAACGTTTTTATCAAATGTACATCTTTAGCCGAACCCATGTTTTGCTATAAGAAACTCAGAAAATCAATCAAGTCAAATTCTGAAATTGAAGTTGCGCATCTGCATTATGTCACAAAGACTGGATTAAAGTTTTTCTTGAAAATCTATTCTATGGTTCATGAGAAGTAGCGGATATAAGATGGTTATGTATTGCTATTGGAAACCCCTAAAATCAAGCAAATAAAATTCTGAAAAAAGAGGTGCGAATCTACATTATATCACAAAGATTATGCTGAAATTTCATGAAAATCTATACATTGGTTCAAGGGGAGTAGCTGATAAGCGATGGGTACCTTCAGATGTAAAGGACGGAAACCCGGACACGAGAACAACCCTGTCACTACATACCCCGACTTTTCAAGAGGGGATATAATTAATTTTATCTTCGAAACGGTTTTCCACATGTAGCAGTTTTCATATTTTTTTATTGGGTCCACAGCCTATATGGTAGCATTCTTGAATTTTTCATCGGCACAAAAATCGAAAACTTGGTTAGGGACCATCAAACGGTTTTTCTCACTACAAACCCATTCACAAGATTTAAAGGTTTTTGAGAAGACTTTTAGACATTGCTTAAAAAACATTTTTGATGAATTTCTGATCGACATCAAAATCCCGTTTTTTCTTAAATCTCAAAGCTGGATAAAGTCATCTGCTTAGCTTAGTTTCATTTATCAAGAGGGTTCTTTTTCCTTGGGCAAAATGTTAAGATAAAATGTGCATTGACGGCCAACGAAAAGAAGTATGGCCATTTTGTTCATGGCATTGGTCATTTTTAAAATATCCTCCAATGATGTCCAAAATCTTGGAAGGTGGTCTCTGGTATACGTGTTCTTACTTTACTAAGAATAAAATAAATGTATGCAATACTTGTATGTCTTCTGGCATATTAGAAGTTGAACATAGCTGTAAATGGTCTTTTGTGTTCCTTTAAGGCCTTTAACAGAATTTGGGAAGATGGTTATAACAGAAGGCCTAACAAAATTAAATTTCCTTTTTTTGTTGTGAGTGTATTTACATTTGTACTTCAAAATGGCAGTAAGTTTAATTTGGTTTAGGGGGTGCTATAAAACGGACCTTAACGAAAACCTGAAACAAAAATGTCAAAATCTATCATTATTGCATTCAAGTTGCAAGTTCTAGATAAGATAAACTATTCAGTGGCTGAATAGTTTATCTTAAAGTTTGAATTGATTTTGTTATGATGGTATATGTAACAGATATCCTGTTACAACAGTTTTGGTGAAGATTCAAATCATTCGCAAAATTGGTATGCAGAATGAAATAAATGCACGGAAAAGTAGTAAGCCCTCTTCCCGATCAAACCAAAATCATAAGCTTTAATTTTTTTTCATGCAAATGGATATGCATCAAATTCAAATTTTCATTTGGAGCCTCATTATTTATAAAAAGTTTGGTTGCATTTGGCTAATGGTTTCTCAGAAATTGTGTGTGTGGTTTTTTTTTTATTATTTATTTTTTTTATTTTATATTTTTGCATAAACGGACAATAATTGCGTGCACTTGGTCATAAGTTAAGTGTTTTAGGGCGACTAAGCTAACATTGGATTGTCTTATCCTCAAAAACAAGAATAATTGATGACACCAAAAAATCACAATCAAACAGTTAAGGACATCCTTATCAGTTACGGATATCAGCTCTCTACAGTTACCGACATCACTGCGGATTTTTGTTCGGCTAATTTCTCTGTTAAAAGATTGAACTATGAAAAAAATTCTACAATTTAGTTCCAAGTTTAGTAATAAGTCAAATAAGTCAACAATTAATGCCGAATAATAGTTTGTAAGAGGTACAAAATCGGCGATCATAATATTTAGCCGAAACAGTGTCCATCGGTAACTGCAGTTACCGATATCATGCAGTTACCGATATCACATTTACCCCGGTGTTTCATTGTTGCTCTTCATCTTGAAGTCACCATGAAGGAAATAGTACTCAAGCCATATACATCGTATACAAAAAGTTCGTTATTGTTCAAATTTGGAAGGCAAAATACAATTATGTCTTTGTTTTGTTTTTTTGGCATTGATTCTAGATTGTTTCCAGAAGTGTAAATTAATATTTTTATTGTAATTATTTTCTTTATTGCATCAGAGAAACAAGATCAATAAACATTTTATTTGATAGATCAAATGTTTGTAAATTAAGTAATTTTGGCTGCAACGTCTACAAACATTTGTGCAGAAATGTAAACTGCTATATGTGACTAATATAAAGATGAGGCTGGAGGAGTCAAGAGAGTAGTCAAATGATGTAACCAAGTTTTATCATATATATTCTGTAAGTAAGATAACTGGCAGGACGCATTTCAGTTGGGTGTATTATTTGCAATTGGGCGTTTTTCAGTTTTGTAATTGGGCGGAGAGGCTTTACAAGTAAAACGGGAATTGAAATAAATATGAAAAAGAAAGGAAATGGAGTAAATGTCAAGGAGACAACATCCCATATCCAGGTTAAAACGACAAAAAACAAAACATCTAGGGGTCACCATATGGTCTTCAACACAATGAGGAACCTCACACCATATAGTAAGCCCTAAATGGCCCCGAAAAGGTAAAAANGGTAAATTTAAAAAAGAAGAGAACAAAATATCAAAAACATTTTCTTGGTCACTACCCGGTATTTCAGTGTTAAGTCTAATCATCTACATGCCTGGGCGCTCTCAGGCTTTTTTCGGTATGACCACAATCTACGAATTAGTTTATAATTATTTTATTTGCTCATAAACAAAAAGAATAAGACACTATGAAGTCTTCTCCTTATATAATAACAATATTAATTTATATGTAAATAAAGAAAGCATGCACAGATAATACATATGTTTTAAGTGAGAGAAAAAAAGTATTACATAATACAGTCAAAATAGTAACAGATCAAAACTTATTTATAAATAGTTTTACTAATTTGAAATCTGAACGAAGTTCACCCTACACTCGGTTAAGTGTCAAAACAATGACAGAAATAGACAAATTTAACATTGCGAATATAAGGTGTAGTAAAGATATGTCTCTTCATTTGATAATTTTTGAACTTCATTTCTGAAGAAACATACGTAAAACAGCAAAAATATCAAATCACTGGAAAAAAAATCATATAAAACTGGGCATGGATACAACCACAATGATCCACTATTGCATTTGGTTTTTAAACAATTGTTTCATTCAATATTTTTTCAGGCATATCACACGTAATCAACCTACTTAAAAAAAAAATAAAATCCGCCCAATTAAAAATTATTTTCTGCCCAATTGAAATAAAAATCCGCCCAATTGCAAAACTACCGACTTGTCAATATTCTGCATCTCATATACTAGTATATTCCAAGTTTATATTAATCGTCTGATTTACATGTTAGATTTCCCAGCGGAGCTACATATAAAGTTCTAATTTAACACCACCTTAAAAGATCTTAAAAGGTCAAATTGCCTGAATTACGATACCAGTTTTACTTTATTCCTGTAAAGCCTCGTTCAATGTTACTTTATTCGTGTAAAGCCTGCATTAATATTACTTTTTGCATACTGTGTGATAGATGTATAAATTTTACCTTCAGTATATATTTAGTTCCAGCGACAACTTGTTTCCTGTAGGAAATCACTGTAAACCTGGGAAATTTGATCACACCCGCACTGGATTCAATAGATTTTCTCGCCTGTAATTACATAGACAACATTGTGATATAAATCTATTTTAATCAAATTGATCATACATGCGTTTGTATTTTTATCTTTATGTAGAAAGAAAAGGAGTTCTAATACATCGGCAAACGAATACCGAAGCAAGAACGAGTAAAGGGAGAAATTCTAAAATTATAAAATCACGGCAATTCACAGCAACACGAATTGACAGAGTATGACAAAGACATAACAAATAAACAAAAATGAACAAGAACGCCACAAAACTAAAGCACTAGCAGTGTGAACCCTTATAAAAACTGAGGTATCGTAAGGTGCTCCGGAAGGGTAAGCACGATCTGCTCCACGCGTGGCACCCGTCACACTGTCAGTTAAAAGTCCGGTTTTGTCACAGTCGGTGTTAGTCAGTCTGGTAATAAACTCTGGATCTACCCAAAGAATATCTGTTCTCATCCGTGAAAAAAACTTTGTAATGGTCTGTCAAATCGTGGTAACGACCGTAAAACTTCTGTTGTGACAATTGCAACAGTGACTGAACATACCTAATGTATTAGTTTTTGAGACAGTAATTTTGCTCTGTTGACAAAATCGCTACATACAAACTACAGGCACGGCAATAGCGAATGAGTTGTGAAATGTACACGCCATAAGCCGGAGATGTGGGTATGTTACTGCTCAAAAAACGGGAAGTTCACTATTGGCAAGTCGAAATCATCACGCTTGTCGTAAAGTTTTGTTTTCAGACGTCCAGAGTTGTCAATGTAGAGGTATAGGTCCAGGTATGATGCTGATGATAGTGTATCAGTGGTCTCTTTAATTTCGAGTTCATTTGGGTTTATAAGATGAAGGTTCTTACAAGGGCTAGTTCAGAAAAAAGACAATAAGCTAGCAAAATCCTTTAATTTCAGTTTCCGTTATATAGATGATGTTCTTTCATTGAATAATCCTCAATTTAAGGATATTAAATTGAGGATTATTCAATGAAAGAACATCATCTATATAACGGAAACTGAAATTAAAGGATTTTGCTAGCTTATTGTCTTTTTTCTGAACTAGCCCTTGTAAGAACCTGGCTTCATACGAATAAAGAAACAAATCTGCTAAAAGTGGCGCACAATTAGTCCCCATAGGTATCCCTATTGTCGGCTGGAAAACTTGTCCTCCAAATTCTACAAATATGTTATCAATCAAGAATTCCAGCATTGTAATGACATACTCCTCTGTATACTTTTTGTGTGAATCAGTGTGATGTTTAACAAAATAGGCCCCATCTTTACCTTCCACTAAATATGAATATCTTCTTTCACCCTTTTAGTACAGAAAGACAGGTGTTTAAATCCCGTAGTACTCTTCAACTTATCGTGTGGAAGAGTAGTATAGAGAGTAGAAAAATCAAATGTTTTGACGCTGTTGCAGTGGTTGAGTTCAGTTGAAGACAGATATTCGAACAAGTCTTTTGAGTTTTTGAGAATCCACATCCGATTCACTCCACTTGTGGAGTATACTTTATCACTATATATCTTGAGGCCATCTTTAATGAAGTGAAGTGAGGAGCTTAGAAAGGGGTTTTGTTGTGCATTTGGCAGACCCAGCAATGTATCTCTGTTTGTAAAGGCATTTATATAATTTAGGATGCGGATTTAGGAGGGGATAGGAGGCATACAAGACCGTACGCAATAAAAGTGAAATATTTAATTGGTATTTTAATTTAAAAATAATCCCATTTTTTCATACCATACATTGGATTCACGCAAGGATGTATATTGACATCTCATACGATCTTGATCCACCCCCATCTTCTAAAATCCCGCATGCGTCTGTTGCGCCATTTGTACCTTGGCGGCTTGGTTAACTATCTTTTATATGTACCGTAAATTCGGAATGTTACGGCTCCATTGAGAAGTGCGTGTCAAATTTTATAAACTAATTATTTTACTTGAAAATTCTATCATCATTGGGTTCAACGGAGCGGAAAAGATTATACTTAACTCGGCTGTGCTTCGTTCAAAATAACTATGTTATTGTCCCTTTTAACCCCATATTGAAATAAGTTTAAAGTATCGTTATAAAAGTCATAGATATATGACAAAAATATAGATGAAATAAATAGATATAAAAAAAATTACGGGTCTCACTTCTTCAGCTTTAATGTTGGTGGGTTTAGAATAATACGTAGTTTTGCATTATTTTGTAAATTAGAAGATGCGAAACTGTTACAATTTGATTCATTGATTAAATAGGTTCTTACATCACCGTGAATTGACGGTTCGGTTCTCACTTACTTTTTCAAAAGTGTTTTTAATTAACAAGTGAAGAATAAATGACATTCATCTTCTATGGTTGCATTTTTACATATTTTAACTTATCCTTTAATACGAATAGCAAATTCCTCATTTGATTTGCCATTGTTTTCTCGTTTATATTTATTAGCTAGTTAACGACAATACGGTAATTCAAAAGTCGCACTATTGAAGACAGTTTATCACAAAATAATTTTACCTTGTTAGCAATGTCCTGGATTTCAGTTGTGGCATTTTCTTCTCCCGACCAGCCACCAGGGACACCAACCACAGTTGCCACAAGCAAAACAAATAAACCCAGCACCAATGTCACTTTCATTCTTGTTGTTGGTCTTAAACCTTTTATTGTATGCTGATAATATAGCCTATTTATATATTTTGTGATGGTAACAGTTGTTCTAATTAAAATGTCAAAGCGAAAAAGTGCCATTGGTGTTCTGAAATTATTAAAATAATGGGCCCTAGGCTCAGAGCATATTTTCCTGACACAGTTGTTTCTATTTACATATTTATCAAGCATATCATGATGAAATATTCAATATATTGTATAAATAAGAATTACGCGTATACCTGTTAACAATCAAAATGAAAAAAATGGTTAAAGATTTCCAACGTCTAAGCAGCAATAAGTCTATATGTTGAGAATAGCATATTTCATCAATTGACTTAATGTTTTGGACGACATAAAGCATACTGTATTCGAATGCCTATATTTTGAATAGATATATAAGCAGGAGTATAATACGTTTATTGAAAAGCACAATTTTACTCCCTTGGGAGTTGATGGCAATACATATAATTACAGTACAAAATAAACAAATAAGCAAGACATTTCAAACATAGCAAATAAAACAAAGAATCATGCAGCTATAGAAAAAAGAAGGGAAATGGGGAATGTGTCAAAGAGACAACGACCCAAAGGGGAGTAATAACAACTCAAAGCCAACATAAGATCTTCAATGAACGGTGTGGAAACCCCACACCCAACGGCAGGTCGGAGTCGGCCCCTAAATAAAGAGTAATCAAGGTCAGTGAAATAAACATCATCCTAGACTATAGAGTCCACTTTCCTCAGTAT
>MJUU01072669.1:79215-90036 GCA_002080025.1 Modiolus philippinarum
GTGTAGGGATGAGGTATTCGCTTGTGAAAGAAAAGGTATATGTCTTCTATTGTGACAAATCCTGGAAGATGCAAAATTCTTACAAATGTCGAGGGATGAGTTATATGTAATTTACTGTGGCAAATGTTGAGAGATGAGGTATATGTAATTGGGGGAGGAGGCAACACAGACTTTTATTCTTTCTTTATTTTGACAAAGCATAATCTAATGATAGTTCGTTAACAGTATAAAATCATAACTATACAATAATTAACATCTTATAATCCATAAATTTACTGTATTCTAAAAAATAGTGTGAATTCCAGCTGGTGACTATAAATGCTGATATCAATAACCAGGCCTATTGTAGGCTCACAAATCCCCAATCCCCACCCCAAGGCATGCCAAAGATTCTGATATAGGAAATCTGGCAAGTGCTGCAAGATGGTCAAGCAAAAATATATAATAAGTTGTTTCATAACTTTATGATTTGACAGAAGACCTAGCAATGGCAGAACCATGAGAAGTTTTACAAGCCGTCAAAAATCAGTATGGACAAAGATCATTCGGCAGATACATAAACATTAAACGTCACAATTTTAATTATTCAATTCAATTTATTAGCAACTTTATGCCCAGTTATGGGCTAATGGCTACAAAACTAATAAAGTACACAAATACATAAACAAATCTAATCAACTAACCCCTGTCCTCAGTGCAATTGACTGTTTTAAAAAGGAGCCTAGCAATTGTACTTGTTCTTTTGTATCTTGGTTTAGAATTTTTTTGAGTTTTGAGGTTGAAGTTTCATCAGATTCAAAATTAAAATTTGACAAGAACTGAGGTCTTAAAGTTTGGTTTGTTGTACATTCTAATATAAAATGTGCCTCATCTTCAATTTTGTTACAGAAGTTACAAAGACGCTGTTCTCTGGGGATGTTCTTATATCTTCCAGATTCAATTTGTAATAAACCAATCACAATAAACTGACCTGAGAAAGCATTCTGAAGGTGAATCAACAGAACAATGTAAAATACGATGAACCAATCACTAATGAGAAATAATACGTAATGTCCCAACTGATGCACGTGCACAAAAGGGGGAAATTCCAATTCAAAGTACATGTATCTATAAATAAATTAAATCAAATTTTACTATTTCTTTTAATCAAGTACGTAAGTAGCATACGAAATTACGTACAAATCGCGATATTTACGTATCAAATTGGATTAATTTATAGGATTCTTACAAATTTCTTAAATGCCGCAATAGATCTAAACAGACACAGAAAGCGTCCTTAATTCGTGCCTTCAAATGCACATGAACGCAAAATGCGAGAAATATTAGAGGCATTTATATCAACATGAATTATATTCAGTCTACAAGTTAAAGGGATGACCATTTGATTTTCAGGCGGAGGGGCTTGGGCGATTTTTGTAAATAAATATTTTAATTTTGGTGCCAGTGAAAATAAATATTCTTATCCTAATTTTCATGAAAATAAATAAATTAATTTTGATTCGAAGAATAATTTTTTTTTAAATTGCAAATGGAAATAAATATTTTAATGTGACATTTGGTGAAAATAAATAATTTTGTTCGAGATTTTCATGAAAATAAATTTTCTGGGCAAAATCGCCCAAGCATCCCCATGAAAATTAAAAGGGTTGTCCCTAAATTAATGCCGCAACAGGGATAGAATACAATTCATAGTCCCTGGCCTAGGCCGAATTTTTCTGTCTCTACGGTAAAATTATTACATATTTATCGTTTATCTTTTCTTAATTTGGACTTTTATTTTTATTTTATAACAGCAAGAATTAAAAAATCAAAAGTCCAAATAGAAAAAGATAAACTATTAATCTATTATGGACTTCTCCAGAGGGAACCGTTTTCCTATAGTGTTGTCTGGGGCGTATAGTGCACGAGCCGACAGGCGAGGGCACTATTCGCATCAGACAACACTATAGAAAAACGGTTCCCGAGGGAGAAGTCCGTAATTAATTTAGTACATAACATAAAAGAAATCAAAATCAAAAGGAGGCAAAGTATAGTAAACCAGAAGTCACGTGAGGTATAGTCCCATCGTCAAGTATAGTATCCCGCTGTCAAGGTAATCAAATAGCTGTTCAAATATAGTGACGTCAGATTATCCAATGAAATCGTAGGATTTTTACATGTTATGTACTAAAAATAGGTAATAATTTTACAATATAGCCTAGTTCTTCACGTCTTCTCAGATATATGCAAATTTAAAAAAACGTCCTTCGCCAAATACAAATTTAACAAAATGAATTAAACCTGAAATCAAATAAGAAGTTGAAAACTAAATAGGTAACTCAAACACAAATATTATTAATATGACATTTGGATACCCGTTTCTTAATTACAAGTAAAGGTAACGTACTCATGCTATCAACTGGGACTAATATTATATTAGTCCCAGCTATCAACTACTGTGCTTTATTATTAAATATATAGATTTATATTTTTCCTGCTGTCAAATACATCCGACAAAGCAAATGCATTTTTTATCGATCATTTGTTTGTTTACTTTAGGACACGTTTCATTGTTTTCCATTTCTAAACCGGGAGATGTGCGTGTTTATCATGATTTGATTGGATAGTGATGTCTCTGAGTAGTTTAAATCGTGCACGTGACGTACGATGTTTGCTTGAAGTGGGAATTTCCAAGGTTATGTTCGCGCAGGTCAGTTAACTCGTCCATGCATTGTCCATACTGAATTTTGACGGCTTGTACTGGTTGTGGTCCATACAACTGGAAAAATCTGGTGCAAATTAATGGCCGGGAACCCACTTTTTTTTCTCTGGCTGGATGTGATAAAGGGGCATACCCAATTTTCTTTCTGATAAACATTTGTTGGTCATATGGCTCTGTAGAAAACATTGTTTCAAACAAAAATGACTGCCAAAGGACTGAAGTAAATCATGGGCAAATTGTATTTGGCAATCTGCTGATGTTTTTCCTATGATTTCAAGATCTGCATTTGCCCATACTAGACAGTTGTTTTCTGTTAGCTTGCCTATAATTTACAGTATTTTTTTTATTTGCCCATACTAGACAGTAAATCATGGGCAAATTGTATTTGGCAATCTGCTGATGTTTTTCCTATGATTACAAGATCTGCATTTGCCCATAATAAACAGTAGTTTTTTGTTAACTTGCCCAAAATAGACAGTAGTTTTCTGTTAATTTGCCCAAAATAGACAGTAGTTTTTTGTTAACTTGCCCAAAATAGACAGTAGTTTTCTGTTAATTCCATACACCTTTTTATTTTCTTCACTGAACAATTGTTCTAATTTTGATTTGTTTATGCTTAATAGAAGGATGAAAAAGCATATTTTGAAATAAAATGCTTTGAACTTATGGTTTTATACTTGGCAAATATAACAGGAGAGAAACTAAACACCTGTAACTGATACAGTTAACACTGAAATTATTTGTCAAAGATCATACCTGCACACTATCCCTATTCATAGGGGTTCCCTCCATGACAGCATCATATTTTAAATTATCAAAGAGAAGCCATTTCGTCCTTACATAACATAACATGCATTTGATTATTGCATGATAACTGTAATGTTATAAAGATGCTAAAAACATCAGGAAAGAGGGTATGAACCCTCCTTTAAAGTTTATAGTATCCCCTGAGTAAAAAGTTGGTGGGTATGAAAGTTGATTCACTTTATTTATTTTCAGTAGACACCACAATTAAACTGTTTTCCTTTCTGCCTCCAAATGTCTAAGACATGACAGATATTGGCCATTTTCCTGTATGCATGAAATATTAATCTCTAATAAATTTGATGGAAAAAAATTAGCATAAACAATACTATAATTAACATCTCCTTAATTATCCTGACTAATATTATTTACTTGACAGGGATGTAAATTTCAAGAAACATATTTCAAAATCTCATTCATTTGTTTTGTATAAATAACATTTTTATAATTATGATGTATCATGGGATATCATGACCTTGAATGTTATCCTTCCTGATGTATCATGACCTTGCATGTTATCCATCCTGATGTATCATGGGATAACATGACCTTGAATGTTATCTATCCTGATGTATCTTGGGATATCATGACCTTGAATGTTATCTAATCTGTGAATTATATACTAAAAATTTTCCTTTGTGTAACATTCAAGAAAACAACAGTATCAAAATCCATCAAAAACAACAGACAGGTAGTTAATACACAATCAAACATCTGGCTTTATGTTGAAATAAATTGTCAAGTTAAAAATTCTAAAATTGTTCAGCATATAAAGATCCACTTATCCAGCCTATGTAGATCTTGTTATGCCAGTCATTTTTACAATGTCAGATTTTTTTTTATATCTTTGACAAATTTTAAACTATTTTAAAAAAAAAACCCTGAAATTTCTATGTTCCTTTTATTTTAGAAATAGGATCCATATTCTTCTGTCCTCGGGCTAATCTAAAAAGAAAATTGAAAGAGATGATTCAGACTGATTTAAATTGGAATAGCAGTTAAGGAAAGATCTTTTTAGAGTTTACAAAGGATGGACTAACACTGACAGATACTAACATAGCCTTCTTGCAAAAGGAGCCAAAAATGAAAACTATATTTTGAAGAAACAATTTCCTAACAGAATGTACATTCTTCAGATGTTTCAGGACCTGTTTTGTAACATTACTTTATACACATAGTCTTTACCATTGTTTCCAGTTTATTACATATATTTCTCAAATTGAGATTTGAGAAATTATCGTAATAAACTGGAAAACAATGTTAGAGATTGTTTCTCTAATTTCTACTCAATTTATTTGAAGTAAAGTGATCTCCGTAGTCTCCAGTCTCAAGTATGCTGCCATTTTGTTGCTACCATTGTTGCTATGTGGTATCATTGCACCATTCATTAAAAGGGATGTTGACTGAAATAATGTTGATTATTGTTTTGATAACTAATCGATTAGGAGGTGTTTATATTTGCTAGAAATTAGAGAATTTAATATCTCTAACTGTATTTATATTTGTTTGTAATTATTTCTACAGAGATAAAATTTGATATGGCATATTATATCTTCACAACATTTTTGAATGTAAGTTTATAGTCATAAATTTACATTTTAACAAAAGTGCTATCCTGGAAAATAGGTCAAAGAATTAGCATTTAACAAGTACTGACATCAAGAAAACATATTTGTACCATTTTTCATCGGATTTCTTTATAGTATGTTTGATTACTTAAAACAAACTGTAAGTTTATGGTTCACTTGACACCAATTATTTCCCTCTGATTCACTTCAGGCAGGGTTGCTACTATTTTGATATTTCAAAATTCAAGGATTTTTCCAGGACTTTTCAAGGCCATTCTAGTCATTTTCAAGGGCCGAAATAGTCAACAAAATTCTGACCTGCAGTAATCATATTCCAGAATTTGTTTACATACCGGCTATTGATATAAAATTTATCAAATTCCAGGGTTTTTCAAGGATATTTTCAAATATTTTTAAATTCAAGGTCTTTTCCAGGCCCTTGAACCTCAAAATGAAATTCAAGGGTTTTTCCAGTTTTCCAGGATGTGTGGCAACCCTGTTCAGGGACAAAGTTGAGTTTTTAGGAACCATAATCCTTGCTGTAGTTCTCATAATCTGTAAATTACAGTATAAAAGTCCTAGAATTGACAAAATAATGTTGGAGTATTAATATATCTTGTTTTTTTTACAGAAATATTGCAAGTTATACTGTTGACAAATGCTAGAATATCTTCAAATTACTTGGCTGTCAAAATGAAAAAATATGTCACTCTTGGCCTCTGATAACTTGAACAAATTAACATGGTCCCACTGACATTGACTAATTAGGCTTCAGCTGTACATTGCTATGGCAACAATGTTTCTCATGATATGACTTGTACAACTTGGTCACCCAGGCCCTGCCCACAGACAAATTTGGAGATTTCAAAATCATAGTATACTGGTTTGACTCTGACCTTTAATATCTTTGCACCCATTAATGTAATAACAGTTAACAATTGTTTCAAACAATTAACACCAAATCATAAAAACACAAAAAATTCTATTGAATAGCTAGATGTTTGTTGAATGCTTACATAAAATCTGACAAATATTCTTTAACACTGACTCAGTAGTTCATAAAGAGTTCAGAAACTCAAATACTTCAGTGTATGCAAGCTATAGTAAAATATATAAAATATTATTAACGCTGCCTTTATCTAAATTGCAAATGTTTGTTATCACCATGGCAACAGCCCAAAGTATACTCTTTGTAAACTCTTTACATTTTCTACAAATGAACTTTGACATTGATATCTGATCAAGGCCAGATTAAACATTCTACAAAGCTGATATATGAACCATAGCTTTTTCAACGACCGTTTTTGATCACTGCTGCATTGACAGTTCAATGTTCCTGTAACTATCATGTGATGGTGTTCTCATCTGTACCCATGGTAACCACCACCATAACCTCCATGACCTTGGTAAGATCCTTGACCTCTATTATGTCTTCTGTCATCTCTGTGATAATCCCAGTTGTCGCGGTGATCACGATATCCTCTGTTGTCACGGTAACCACGATCATAATTCCTAATGGATATAAAAAAGTTGACATTTATTTCTTTATAACCTACATGTAAATATACATGATAACTGTGTATAAAGCTCTGAAAGGAAATGTTATCAAAAATCTAGTGATTAAGACCAATGTTTAATAAGAAATCCATTGAAAATAAACCTCATCAAAATCAAAATAGACTTAAATTAGAAAGCTCACTGATATATACTCCCCGCTCCCCCATTTGATAATCAATCAAGTAAATTTCTGAAATAGAAGATGCACATCTACATTATGTCACAATTTGAAATAAAAATAACCTTGATTGTTACTAAAACTACAACTAGAGGCTCAGATATTGAGCCTGAATCCCTCACCTGACAAAATGCTTACAGCAGGTGATGAAAGTGATGTTTATCACATAGGATTCTATGTTAAAATATGTTCTGTGCTGGCGGTCTTGTTTTTTATCAGATGAAAACAAAATAAGCATTCTTAGTTTGACTGAATTTTCTTCAATTATTTAAGCACCCGTAATGGTAAACAACTGATATTAAATCGTTTCAATAAATTTGTTACCAAGTTCGATGCAAAATGAGAAATCTTTGTAAAGGACCTTCCATACATCATTTCTGTAAAGTTTGCTTGATTTTGCTTCAATAGTTTCAGAGCAGATGTTGAAAATTATGTTATTCCCATAGGGCCAATGTTAAACTATGTTCCGAGCTGGCCGCCATGTTTTTTTGTCAAATCAGAGTAAAATGAGCAAACTATTTAAAGGTCCTTTAGTGCATCAATCCTGTTAAGTTTGGCTGAATTTGCTTCAGCAGTTTCAGAGGAGTTGATAAAAATGTGATTTTTCCCATAGGGTCCTATGTTAAACTTAAGTTCCACGCTGGCGGCCATGTTTTTTATAGGATCGGAATGAAATTAGCAATCTTTGTGAAGGACCTTCAATACATCATTCCTTTTAAGTTTGGTTGAATTTGCTTCAGTGGTTTCAGAGGAGAAGATGAAAATGTGAATTTCCCATAGGGCCAATGCTAAACTAAGTTGCCTGCTGGCGGACATGATTTTTGTCGAATCCGAATAAAATGACCAAACTTTGTTAAGGACCTTTAGTACATCATTCCTATAAAGTTTGGTTGAATTTTGCTTCAGCAGTTTCAGAGGAGTTGATAAAAATGTGATTTTTCCCATAGGGTCCAATGTTAAACCTAAGTTCTGCGCTGGCGGCCATGTTTTTTATTGGATCAGACCAAAATGAGCTATATTTGTAAAGGACCTTCCATACATCATTCCTGTAAAGTTTGGTTAAATTTGCTTCAGTAGTTTGTGAGAAGATGAAAATGTGAATTTCCCATAGGGCCAATGTTTAATTATGTTCTGTGCTGGCGGCCATGTTTTTTGTCGAATCAGAATAAAATGAGAAATTTTGGTAAAGGACCTTTAGTACATCATTCCTGTAAAGTTTGGTTGAATTTGCTTCAGCAGTTTCAGAGGAGTTGCTGAAAATGTGATTTTTCCCTTAGAGTCCTATGTTAAACCTAAGTTTTGCGCTGGCGGCCATGTTTTTTATCGGATCGGAACGAAATGAGCAATCTTTGTGAAGGACCTTCTAAACATCATTCCTGTAAAGTTTGGTTGAATTTGCTTCAGTGGTTTCAGAGGAGAAGATAAAAATGTGAAAAGTTAACGGACGGATGCCGGATGGACGTTGGAAGCCGGAGGCCAAGTGATGGCAATAGCTCACACTGACCCTTTGGGTCAGGTGAGCTAAAAAAGGGTTGTCATAATAGTGCTTGATGTAAATCCCATTCCACCCATCAGCACTCTTATTCAAAAGAATAGGATGGATGAAAAGCTCCCAACAGATTCAGTACCATAAATATATGCTCCCCTTCAAATGTATACAAAAAGAGGCCCCTGCATACCTCAATGATAAATTCAAATATCTTTCTGACGTAAATTTTAGAGAAGTAACAAGTGGGATTTTGTATATTGCAAAGCCTAAAACTGTAACTTACAAGATATCATTTTTATACTAAACAGCAGTCCTTTGGAATAACCTTCCCTTAAATATATGTAATTCATCTAGCTCTGAAGTTTTCAGGATAAAAATTAATAAACTGTGGACACAGGATATGTCTCGCCTTTCCCATGCATCTCCTTAATTTGCACATTGATCTTCAGCAGCAGCCATGATACCAAATATATGACTGATCAAAACTGGTCACAATCATGATAATGCAACTGCATCAATGGGCTACTATAAGTGGTTGATGTTAAACGGACACAAGAAAAAACTTAAACATTTGATAAACAGTGCAAAATTTCAAAGTCAGTGGATCATGACTGCGGGGGCAGACATAAAACGGCACTGAAGCTGATCTGTACTGATGCTAATGCAACTGCATACCAAATATCAATGGGCAACTATGAGTGGTTGATGGTAAACAGACACAAGAAAAAAAAAACATTTGAAAAAAAAATTCAAAATTTCGTATCTGGTGACTTCACAGTATTGATTGTAGAGGCCCATGATGGGGTAAACTAAAACACATGAGAATTTCATTCATCTTAGAATTAGAGAAATACACGATAGATTGGACCATAAGGAAGCTCTGTGCATAACAACAATTGAATCCCTCTTACGGTTTCAGAAAAAATATTGTGAAGAACTAGAAGTACTGTGGTCCGCTGGGCCAAAAATGAATACCCCCGCTTCCAAAGTGTAATACAATTCTTTAAACAGTTGTCCAAACCAAATTTAAAATTGCCCCACTCATACAAGCCAAGAAAACATGAAGTGGTAATACATCTTTAGTTTAGTTATAGTTAAACATCAAAGAATCAGCAAACAGGAAGTGCATGCACAACAGACCTGTAAATGGCTTAAACATTAAAACTCATTTTTATAAAGCTCCAGTCCAAATTTGAAATCATTCCTACCTATAGAAGCCAAATAAACTGTTACGAAAAATTCTTATCCATAAAGGGTTATACTTATAGTAAAACTTCAACATAT
Organism: Modiolus philippinarum; assembly: GCA_002080025.1. Classification (NCBI taxonomy): domain Eukaryota; kingdom Metazoa; phylum Mollusca; class Bivalvia; order Mytilida; family Modiolidae; genus Modiolus; species Modiolus philippinarum. Next base: position 88,797 of record MJUU01072669.1, read on the forward strand.
AAGCAAACAGGAAGAGGTAATACAGCAAACCTCAAAATAGCTTACAGGGTACAACTCATTATTATAAAGCTCCAGACCAAATTTGAAATCATTCCCACCCATACAATTCAAGTAAACTGCGACGAACATTTCTCATCCATAGTGTGTTATAGTAAAACTTCAACATATCGGCAAACAGGAAGTAGAGACACTACAGATCCGAAAATAGCTTACGCCTTACAACTCATCATATTCAAGCTTCTGGCCAAATATAAAATCATTCAAACATATACAAGCTGAAAAAACTGATACAAGCTGAAAAAACTGTAATGAAAATTTTTCATCCATAGTGTGTTATAGTAAAACTTCAACAAAATCGGTTAATAGGAAGTAGCTAAACAACAGACCCGAAAATAGCTTACAAGAATCAAGCTTCTGACCAATATGAAATCATTCCAACATATACAAGCTGAGAAAACTGTGACGAAAATTTTTCATCCATAGTGTGTTATAGTAAAACATCAACATATCGGCAAACAGGAAGTAGCAAGACAACAGACCCGAAAATAGCTTACACGTTACAACTCATTATAATCAAGCTTCTGACCAAATATGAAAACATTCCAACATATACAAGCTGAGAAAACTGTGATGAAAATTTTTCATCCATAGTGTGTTATAGTAAAACTTCCAACATATCAACAAACAGGAAGTAGCAACACGACAGACCCGAAAATAGCTTACAAGTTACAACTCATCATAATCAAGCTTCTGACCAAATATGAAATCATTCCAACGTATACAAGCTGAGAAAACTGTGACCAAAAATGTGTGACGGACGGACAGACAGACAGATTGACGGACACGGCCATCACTATATACCCGCCGCTTTTTCAAAGCGGGGGTATAACTATATACCCGCCAGTTTTTAAAAGCGGGGGTATAAAAATTCCAAATTCCATATATTGTACAACAATGAGAAACAATGATGTCTCGGCAAACAGGAAGTGCTTATGACTTAACCTTGAATTCGGAATACCCGATAGATTGGACCATAAGGAAGCTCTGTGCAAAACAACAATTTAATCCCACTTACAGTTTCAGAAAAAATTGTGACGAAAAATTCCATAAATTGTACAACAATGAACAAGAGGCTCTGAAGAGCCTGTATCGCTCACCTGGGTCATGCTGACACAACAAGTCAAAATAATCACAACGTTTAAGGTTCTCATTTTCAAATTTGTTTATTGACTGTTTAAGG
>MJUU01072669.1:95757-109773 GCA_002080025.1 Modiolus philippinarum
TGGTTGTGCGGGATTAATAAATACACAACCCATCTTTCGGATGGGATGTAAACTCAGGTCCATGTGTTGGAAGAAATGCCACGCTTCCTGCACGTTAAAGAACCCTTGTAGCAAGCTTTTTTGAGTGGTCCGTAGGTGATCGGCTACAAGGCTAAATTCTCCGCCCTTTTCAATTTCTTCCTACTTTTCCAGTGGCAGTCAGAATTTCCCGTCCCATGGCCCTTTTCATACCCCAAAGTGATTATGTATTAACAAACTTATTCTCGTCTTGATATAGCTGAAATATTGCTGAGTAGACGTTAAACAATATTCAATCAATCAATCAATCAATGAGTATCTATCTTTCTATTGCATAGCTCTGTGTGAATTTTGGCTTTTCTATTTCGATCCTTTTGGTTATTTGTTCTCTATCAGCTATTACACATTTTACAGTTGGTTAATGGACTTCCAAATGTTTTGATTTGATCTGCACTAATGAGACATAAGTTGCCGAAATGAGCATAAGCAGAAAATAAATTAACAGTAACTTTCAGTATTTTGTTACTTTAACTTACTAATCACTTGGATTTTTATTGGGTCCATGTTGTTCATCTTTGTATTTGTGTGTGTCTTCATTTTTCTTTGATGTACCTTACTCATGTTGCATCTTTGTCTTTTTTTTTTGCTTTACCAATGTGAGAAAAAAAAAAGTGGTCTCATACTTCAGTTGCTTCATTTTTGACCAATCTTTACGGACCACTGATTTGGTCAGGACTAGTGACTTTCTTTCCACCAAAATGATTCAGATTAAACATCAAATAATACCTGACAAGTCAAGAAATCTAAAATTTGGTTTATAGTTGCAAATCAAAGTATCGGCAAACAGGAAGCAGCCATGTGACAAATTTGAACATTGCTCAAAATCTCTGAAAATCAACGACTTACATGATACAATTCATTTCCAAGCTTCAGACTAAATTTAAAATAATTCCAACTGCTACAAGCAAAAAATCTTTGACGAAAATTAGGTTTATAGCTTCACAACTAATTTTAAATTACTTACACAGATACAAATCAAGAAAACTTTGGCAAAAATATGGTTTACAATTAAAAAATCAAAGTATATACAAACAGAAAGTGGATGACCAACAAACTTTAAATCACTTACACATCATTTGCAAGCTTCCGTACAAATTTCAAATAATTCCAACTTGTACAAGCCAAGAAATCTTCACAAAAAACTGTTTACAGACAGACAAATGGATTGATCAACAATGCAGTATTACAAACAGGGAATCTTCAGAAAACTCACAGGCTACCATGGTTACTGACCACCTACCTTTTGTTCTGGTTTTCCTGTTTCCGAATTATCTCCCTTTTCAACACTTTGTTTTTCAGAATCAGTACTGTCTTTTTCTTGTGAATCAGGTTCAATCTCTTTATTTTCACTTTCATTTTTCTCAGTTATTTCCACATCAGACTCGTCCTTAACTTGTTTATCAGATTCCACATCCATATTATGAGCATCTGATTCCACAACAGGTTCACTCATTTTATCCTTATCATCTGTATCTGATTCAACAACAGGTTCACTCACTTTATCCTGATCTTGTTTATCAGATTCCACATCCATATTATGAGCATCTGATTCCACAATAGGTTCACTCACTTTATCCTTATCATCTGTATCTGATTCAACAACAGGTTCACTCATTTTATCCTTATCTTGTTTATCAGATTCCATTAAAGGTTCACTCACTGAATCCTGATCCTTTGCATCAGATTCCACAGTAGGCTCACTTACTTTATCATTATCTTGTGTATCTGATTCCACAATAGGCTCACTCACGTTATCCACATCATGTATATCAGATTCCACTACTGGCTCACTCAAGTTATCCTCTGATTCTGTTTTGCCTACTTTATTTTGTGATTCTGTCTCTGTATTTTCAGCTGCTTTGTTTTGTGATGAAGAGTCTGTGGTGTCATTGTCTTTTTGTGACAACTCATCTACAGACTTATTATCAGGCAGTGAGCCCTCCTGTAATGATTCTTGACCCTTCTGTAAGGTTTCCTGATCAGAGAGTGACCCCTTCTGTAAGGTTTCCTGATCAGGCAGTGACGCTGAATCTTCTTCCTTGACATTTTTTCTGTCTTTTTGTGACAATTCATCAATTTCGTGACTTTCACCCAGCTCCTTTATGGAACAGTCTTTACTGACAGAGCTTTCCTTTAGTTCACTAGGCTCAGAATTGCTTTCACTTTGTTTGATTCTAGCATCATTTTCCTTCACTGTTTCCTCATGTTCATTTTTCACTAGTAATTTTTCATCATCTTTTTCCTTCAACAATTCATCTTCTAATATTTTCTCCACTTTTTCATCTTCTGCTTCCTCCAGTGTTTTGTCAGCACTAGTATTTCCATTGTCCGTTTCCAGTAACTTGTCTTCATCCATTACTTCATTTTTATATTGTTTTATTTCATCACTCTGTTTATGAGAATTATCTCCCTTCTCTGTTTCCTTTCTGTCACCTGTTTCCATTGGAACTGGTTCCCTGTCCTGCTAATGAAATTAAAGCAGAAAATAAACATATTATCAAATATAACAATAAAGAGCTTTATAAAGCCTTAATGTTTCAGATAAAATTATCATAAATTGATGAAGGAAAATCATAATTTAGTCCTTTGGTATGTAACTGTTCTTGTTGTATACTAGCTTTAAGTTTAATTTTAAAGAGGTTCCCTCCTCATTTTTTGGTATTTCTGTCAGATTTTCGGACTCCTCTGGTTTTATCTACCAGTATTTAAAAGCATAATTATGTGCAAATGGACCCCCTTTTTTCCCCATAATTTCATTTTACACATCTTAATGAGCTTCTCTATAAAATCATATTTATTCTGTCACATTCATTTATTGTCAAACCTTGCTAATGTTAGATTTATGCTCAGTTTCCAGGCAAAGTTTAAATCACTAATGTCTAAAAACCAAGATCATCAACTTACTAACTTTTTTCACTTAAATCACTTCTCTTCACTTTTCTATTGAAAATACTAATTTATTTGAAATCATATAAATTTATTTTGAAATTGAGTAACAAACCCACTGAATACATGCAGCTATTTTGGACTTAGTGCAGACCTGAAGAAACACTATTTATAAAAAGAACCACAAAAGATCTATTGTGGCAAAGTTTGGTTACATTTGGCACAATAGTTTCAGAGAAGAAGATCTTTAATGAAGTTTACAATGGACGATGGAAAACAAAGTGATGACAAAAGTTCGCCTTGGCTTTATGCGAAAAAATGTGAAGAACTAAGAAGTGGAATATATATTTTTTTTTATTATCAGAACTTATCATACCTTATCTTTGACCCATCACTTACATCTATCGACCAGAACCTTTGACCCATCACTAACATCTACTGACCAGAACTTATCACATCTTACCTTTGACCTACCAAAAACATCTAATGACCAGAACTTATCACACCTTACCACTGACCCATCACTAACATCTATCGACCAGAACTTATCACACCTAACCTTTGACCCACCACTTACATCTATCGACCAGAACCTTTGACCATCACTAACATCTACCGACCAGAACTTATCATACCTTACCTTTGACCCATCACTAACATCTATCAACCAGAACTTATCACACCTTACCTTTGACCCATCACTTACATCTATTGACCAGAACCTTTGACCAATCACTAACATCTACCGACCAGAACGTATACCTTACCTTTGACCCATCACTTACATCTATCAACCAGAACCTTTGACCAATCACTAACATCTACCGAACTTATCACCCCTTACTTAATTTTAACCCATCACTATCATCTATCACTATCGACCAGAACTTATCACCCCTTACCTTTGACCCATCACTAACATCTAAGGACCTTACACTTACATCTATTGACCAGAACCTTTGACCAATCACTAACATCTACCGACCAGAACGTATACCTTACCTTTGACCCATCACTTACATCTATCGACCAGAACCTTTGACCAATCACTAACATCTACCGAACTTATCACCCCTTACTTTTAACCTATCACTAACATCTACAGACCAGAACTTATCACACCTTACCGTTGACCCATCAATTACATCCAACGACCAGAACTTATCACAACTTAATTTTAACCCATCACTATCATCTATCACTATCGACCAGAACTTATCACCCCTTACCTTTGACCCATCACTAACATCACTAACATCTAAGGACCAGAACTTATCACACCTTACCTTTGACCAATCACTAACATCTAACGACCAGAACTTATCACACCTTACCTTTGACCAATCACTAACATCTATTGACCTGAACTGATCACACCTTACCTCTGACCTATCACTAACATCTATAGACCAGAACTTATCACACCTTACCTTTGACCCATCACTTACATCTATCGACCAGAACCTTTGACCAATCACTAACATCTACCGACCAGAACTTATCATACCTTACCTTCTGACCCATCACTAACATCTATCAACCAGAACTTATCACACCTTACCTTTGACCCATCACTTACATCTATTGACCAGAACCTTTGACCAATAACTAACATCTACTGACAAGAACTTATCTCACCTTACCTTTGACCCATCACTAACATCTAACGACCAGAACTTATCACACCTTACCTTTGACCAATCACTAACATCTATTGACCTGAACTTATCACACCTTACGTTTGACCTATCACTAACATCTATAGACCAGAACTTATCACACTTTACCTTTTGACCCATCACTTACATCTATCGACCAGAACCTTTGACCAATCACTAACATCTACCGACCAGAACTTATCATACCTTACCTTTGACCCATCACTAACATCTATCAACCTGAACTTATCACACCTTACCTTTGACCCATCACTTACATCTATCAACCAGAACCTTTGACCAATCACTAACATCTAACAACCAGAACTTATCATACCTTACCTTTGACCCATCACTTACATCTATTGACCAGAACCTTTGACCAATCACTAACATCTATTGACCTGAACTTATCACACCTTACCTTTGACCTATCACTAACATCTATAGACCAGAACTTATCACACCTTACCTTTTGACCCATCACTTACATCTATAGACCAGAACTTATCACACCTTACCTTTTGACCCATCACTTACATCTATCGACCAGAACCTTTGACCAATCACTAACATCTACCGACTAGAACTTATCATACCCTACCTTTGACCCATCACTAACATCTATCAACCAGACCAGAACTTATCATACCTTACCTTTGACCAATCACTAACATCTAACAACCAGAACTTATCATACCTTACCTTTGACCCATCACTTACATCTATTGACCAGAACCTTTGACCAATCACTAACATCTACTGACCAGAACTTATCTCACCTTACCTAACTTCTCTAGATCAGAACTTATCACACCTTACCTTTGACCCATCACTTACATCTATCGACCAGAACCTTTGACCAATCACAATCATCTACCCACCACAACTTATCATACCTTACCTTTGACCCATCACTAACATCTATCAACCGGAACTTATCACATCTTACCTTTGACCCATCACTTACATCTATCGACCAGAACCTTTGACAAATCACTACCGACCAGAACTTATCATACCTTACTTTTGACCCATCACTTACATCTATCGACCAGAACCTTAGACCCATCACTAACATCTACTGACCAGAACTTATCACACCTTACCTTTGACCTAATGACCAGAACTTATCACACCTTACCTTTGACCCATCACCTATAAATACAGATTCTTTAGTTGGTGTATTTAGGTCTTTTAACTTGACTGTAGACCATTTCCTTGATCCTTGTAACTCAGGAGGGATTGGTTCTGGATCCCAGGGACTTGGCTTCTTCACTTCCTTTGGGGGCGAATGATCTTCTGATTTACCATACACTAAAGTGAAAAAATAAATGTGAGAGAGAAATCTTACCAAAGCAAATTATATGTATCCCATCATGCATTACAGCTTCCTGTTATATTTATTGATTATTATGTCCAGTCTTTAACTCTTTTAAGCAATATGTATTTGTCAGCAAGATTAAAAACAGTGTTTCTTCTAAAATAATATGCCAAGAAGCTCGATTGAGAAGGATAAGGGTCATATCCCACTATCCTAGATACTTTTGGAGTATCAAATTTAATATAAATTTCAAATACCTAAAAACTGGTCCAACTTTATGAGCAATGGATGTCAACACTTCACTAACTCTGGTTTTCCTTTACTATCAAAGAATAGAATATCTATGTGCAAATATATATTAACTCAAGTTGTAGATGACCCGATTGTAACATTGTTTGTATACAGTGGAGATAAATATAGAATCTCCTTCTGGTCAGATTGGATTACAGAATTTCTCATTTTGAGATTGCATTTTTAAACTTGAAAACTTCAGAAAGCATGTCAAATTTTACTGTGGAAAATTAAGAAATGGAAAAAGAAAGAGGTTCTGTTTGTAATATAATTTTACAAAATTTCAGGCAAAATATATAAGATTTGTGACAGCGGTCAAATAATGGAAAGAAACTTAGTAATATGAATGAAAGCCATGTTACAGAAAATCTCATTCAGGAATTTAACCTTGGATTATTATTACTCAAATTAAATAAACTGTTTAAAGAACATGAGAATCAATGTTACATCATTAGATACAACTTGTCTGTATACATGGGAGGTACACTGTATACATGGGAGGTACAACCTATGTTACAACATCAGATACAACTTGTCTGTATACAGGGGGATAATCTACAAGTATGTTACAACATCAGATACAACATGCCTGTACAGAGGGGAGATAATCTATGTTACATCATCAGAACAAGATGCGTTTAGTGAAACACTTATGCCCCCGAGTAGAAGTAAAGAAGAAACATTTAGCAACTTTGAACAATGAATGTCCTTCTGACAAAATAATTTGTAGGAAATTAATTCTGGTATTAACTGAAAAGTTAAATCATATCAAATGATGATTGCAATTAGATGCAAACACAGAAGTCACCCAAATGAACCCCTCCAATCATTATCCAAGCATTATTAAGGAAACAATTTTCGCCCCCCCCCTTTTTGGAACATTTATAGTCAACTCATTGTGTTCTGTCTATCAGTGTTATCAGTAGTTTGATTACACCAGGGATCATCAATACTGGTTTCCCCAAAAGTAGAGGAATACACAGAAGAGAAGAAATGAAATCACAGATATTTTTAGTAACATTCCTCATCATTTATATATAAAATACATATATAAATACAATGTACCTGTAAAACGAAAGTGAATAAATGAGGAAAATATGCTGAATGATTTAAAAAAATCTTTTTTTATAAAAAAATTTCTATAGATATCAAGCACATTTCATAATAAATGGGTTTAATTTCAATATGTAGGAAATTAAACAAAATATAATTTCATTTTTCTGGTGAAATTTTACCGGACAGTCACATGCCAAGGTAAAGGCCACAAAGTCAAACATTCTGGTACCAACTGAAAGGTCTCTCAACAAGGAATATACATGCAAACTATGAAATCCCTATCACTTACCATTCAAAAGATATGCTCAATGTTAAAGTTTTTATGCTTTTGTTCACAGGCCAAGGTCAAGGTCACAAGGTCAACTATTCCAGTACCAATTGAAAGGTCTTGCCACTAGGAATGTACATGCAAAATATGAAAGCTGTATCACTTACCATTCAAAAGATATACCCAATGTTAAAGTTTATTATTTTTTTCAAAGAGTCCATCACATGTCAAGGTCAAGGTCACGAGGTCCAAAATTTTGGTATCGTTTGAAAGGTCTTGCCACAAGGAATACACATGCAAAATATGAGAGCCCTATCACTTACCATTCAAAAGATATACCCAATGTTAAAGTTTTCTGTGGACAAACAGAAAAACAGACCAAAAACTATATGCCCCCGAATCTTCCATTCACGGGGGCATAAAAATATGCCTGTATACAAAAGGATAACCTACATGTATGTTACAACATCAGATACAACATGCCTATATACAGGGGAGATAACCTATGTTACATCATCAGAAAAATATGCCTATATACAATGGGATAACCTACATGTATGTTACAACATCAGATACAACATGCCTGTATACAGGGGAGATAACCTATGTTACATCATCAGAAAAATATGCCTGTATACAGGGGAGATAACCTATGTTATAACATCAGATACAACATGCCTGTATACAGGGTAGACAACCTATGTTACATCATCAGATGCAACATCAGTCTGCTCCGTTATGCACTAGTCCAATGCCCGAGACTAGTAAATTTGAATTCGGACTAGTAAATTTTTCAAACCACTAGCCCGACAGGACTAGTAAGAATTTTGTTGAGGAAATTTTTTATTGCATTTTCAAAACCTACATTGCTTTACATTTTCATTTTTGTGGTAGAAATTTTTTTTAGAAATGTAAACTTCATTATACTTTTTATTATCCCCGCACTTTCGAAGAAAGTTCGGGGATAATGTTATACCCTCCGTCTGTTCGTCCGTCCATCCATCCGTCTGTCCGTCCGTCCGTCCGTCACACTTTTCTTGTGACTCAAACTCCTCCTACATTTTTGGATTTAGGGATTTAATTTTGTTGTAGAATTGTTGCATAGTGTCTGCAGATGCGCAATAAGCTTTCAGATTTTCGATATTGGTCTTGGTGCAAACAAGAGGCCCCATGATGTCATTTTTTACACATGTGGCATGTGACACAAACTCCTCCTACATTTATGGATTAAGGGATTTAATTTTGTTATAGAATTGTTGCATATAGTCTGTAGATGCGCAATAAGCTTTCGGATTCTTGATATTGGTCTTGGTGCGAACAAGAGCCCCCATGATGTCAATTTTAACAAAGACCCAAAGATGTGGATTAGACACATGTGGCATGTGACACAAACTCCTCCTACATTTTTGCATTAAGGGATCAAATCTTTATTCAGAATTGTTGCATATAGTCTATAGATTTGCAATAAGCTTTTGGAATTTTGGTTCCGGTTCCAACTTTGGTAAATTTCCTGAAAATGCCAAAGACACTTATTTTTTTTTTTAATTTTGGCATATTATCTTATATTCTGACAAGTGTTTGGTAAAAAACAAAATTCTGATAACTAAGGATTCTGAAAGGCGGTTCTAATTTTGGTAAATTTCCTGAAAGTCTCAAAGACCACTTACTTTTTGGAATTCTACCTAGCAACCATATTTTAAATGTTTGTGAAGTTAACGACGAACATTTTCATCAATTGGATTTCAAAAATATTTGATTCCAATTTTGGTAAATTTCCTGAAAGTCTCAAAGACCACTTATTTTTTGGAATTCTACCTAGCAACCATACTTAAAATGTTTGTGTAGTTTAAGACGAACATTTTTATCAATTGGATTTCAAAAATATTTGATTCCAATTTTGGTAAATTTCCTGAAAGTCTCAAAGACCACTTATTTCTGGAATTCTACTTAGCAACCATACTTAAAATGTTTGTGTAGCTTAGGACGAACATTTTTATAAATTGGATTTCAAAAATATTTGATTCCAAATTTGGTAAATTTCCTGAAAGTCTCAAAGACCACTTATTTTTTGGAATTCTACCTAGCAACCATACTTAAAATGTTTGTGTAGTTTAGGAGGAACATTTTCATAATTGGATTTCAAAAATTTTGATTCCAATTTTGGTAAATCACCTGAAAGTCTCAAAGACCACTTATTTTTTGGAATTCTACCTAGCAACCATTTATCCTAGAATTCTTTTAGTAACAATAATGACGATCAATAGGTAGAACTAAAAAATAATGAAAAAAATATGCCAAGGGTGTATAACAACTGTTTTCTGTGTCAAACAGGGAGTGCGGGGATAGCTGTCGTTTCCGACAACATCTAGTTTCATTTTATTTTCGGACTAGTAAAATTTGATTCGGGCTTGTAAATCGGTTATCTCAACTAGCCTAAAGGACTAGTAAAGAAAAAAGTTTTTGGAGCAGACTGCAACATGTCTGTATACATCAGAAAAAACATGCCCATATACAGGGGACTATGTAAATAACATCAGAAAAACATGCCAAATAACCTATCAGAAAAGCCTGTATATAGACAGCAGAGTTATCAATGATATCTGATCTAAGATATCTGTATCCAGGGGACATAACCTAGTTACAACATCAGAAAAATTTGCTGGGGGGATAATCAAAGGTAAACTGAACATAAATAAATCTAACTATTTTTATTATCCCCGCACTTTAGAAGGATAATGTAATACCCTCCGTCTGTCCGTCCGTCACACCTTCTTGTGACTCAAACTCCTCCTACATTTTGGATTTAGGGGTTTAATTTTGATGTAGAATTGTTGCATATAGTCTGTAGATGCGCAATAAGCTTTCGGATTTTTTATATTGCTCTCAGTGCAAACAAGAGGCCCCAAGATGTCAATTTTTACACATGCGGCATGTGACACAAAATCCTCCTACATTTATCGATTTATGGATTTAATTTTGTTGTAGAATTGTTGCATATAGTCTGTAGATGCGCAATAAGCTTTCGGATTTTTGATCTTTATCTTGATACAAACAAGAGGCCCCAAGATGTTGATTTTGACAAAGGCCCAAATATGTGGATTTTGACACATGTGGCATGTGACACAAACTCCTACTACATTTTTAGATTTAGGGATAAAATCTTTATGCAGAATTGTTGCATATAGTCTGTAGATTTGCAATAAGCTTTCAGAATTATGACCAGTTCCAACTTTGGTAAATTTCCTGAAAATGTCAAAGACTCATATTTATGAAATTTCAGCATATAATTATGTATATTAGCAATCTTTTTATATAATTATGTATATTAGCAATCTTTTTTTTTTATAAAAAATGAGTTTTTGAATAATTTGAATTCTGAAATGCTATTCCAAGTTTGGTAAATTTCCTGAAAGTCTCAAAGACCACTTATTTTTTGGAATTCTACCTAGCAACCGTACTTAAATAGCTTCTTAAATTGAGGACAAACAATTTCATCAATTGGATTTCAAAAACTTTTGATTGCAATTTTGGTAAATTTCCTGAAAGTCTCAAAGACCACTTATTTTTTTGGAATTCTACCTAGCAACCATACTTAAAATGTTTGTGTAGTTGTAGACGAACATTTTTCATAACTCGGATCCCGGCATAATATCTAACGTGAGTTATTACCGACAACATCTAGTTTATTTATAAACTAATAAGCTATTTTGCAATACATATTTTTATCAAAGTATCATGCATGTCTAAACATATTTGGCACAAAAAGTTCACACAATTGTATTTTCTTTATAAATGACATAAAATGACCAAAAAACCATGCACATCTAGTAAAACACACAAATGAAAACTTTAAATCATGGAAACTGCAGGAGGAGTTAATCCCAGATATAATGTACCCTATAAACAGATTCTTGACATAAAAATTACTAAGTTCAACAACTGCATTGTTCGTATAATTTATCAAAAAATATATATAACCACAGTACTATATCAGCAAAATAATCATTTCCTCTCTTGAAAACTGTAGGAGATTTGCTCTAGACAAATATTGACAACTGTTGACAGATATTACATGTTAAAATAAATATGTCTAACAACTTTAGTTTTTGGCATAAATGATCAAAAATCAAAATCAAAGTAATGTGCACATCTCTGTTACATCCATATGTTCAACTGATCTGCAAAATAAAAAATTTCTATCACAAAACTGTACAAGATTTGCTCCCGACAAATGATATACCTATTTTGCAGACTTGCGCCCACCCGCAATTTTTCACAATTCTAATAACTGTATTTTTTAAACGAAAAACACTATATTAATGTAAATTGTTTTTAATTAAATAAGCAGTGACACAAAGCAGTCATTCTATAGTGAAGCTGTAAGCTCAGCATGTTGTAATCATTAGTTTAAGCAAGACAATACAATCATTGTTTAATACTGACATACCGGTAAAGACATGTTCAGTTTTTCTTGAATTCAATTGAATGAAGTAATTGATAGGAAAAGAAAACAGTTTTTCTTGAATTCAATTGAATGAAATAATTGATAGGAAATGAAAACCTAACATGTTGATGTTAAAACACTGGTAATGTCATTGAGAAATTAATAACACTACTTAATTTGGTATCATTGTAAGCTTTGTTAACGATTCTTATTGACACAAATAATCAGCGAAAGGTCATAGCTGTATTTTATTGTAGCAATAAAGTGACGGACCATACTAGAAACAAGATTGCTACACGTAGCTATGTCCCCCGCCGCCACAGTAAAGTCGATAAAGTCCCATAACTCAAGTAAAATTTTGCGAATCAAAATGGCAGCAAGATATGATCAACTGCATTAGGTGNAATAAAGTGACGGACCATACTAGAAAAAAGAAGGGAACGGGGAATGTGTCAAAGAGACAACGACCCAAAGGGGAGTAATAACAACTCAAAGCCACCATAAGTTCTTCAATGAACCGTGAGGAAACCCCACACCCAATGGCAAGTTGGAGTCTGCCCTTAAATAAAGAGTAATCAAGTTCAGCGAAATAAACATCATTCAGACTCCTATAGACATAAACTAAACTAACTATTTATTGTAACAATGAAGTGACCGACCATAATGGTTGATTTATTGTAACAACAGCAATTGATTAAACAAAATGATTTAATTCTATTGTCATGTAGAAGTATAAATATACAGTCATGCTAACAATACCAAGCCAACCAATGTATGTATTACAACCGAAAGCTATAGGCAAGCTGTACAACACACATCTCTCTACATTTATTGTGCAGCCCTACATCGCAAGCTGTACAATATTGTGAAGCCCTACATCAATCTTACCTTCTTCAGAAGTTCCTATAAAAATAAATGTTTGCTCAAGCTTGCTTATGCAAAAATAAACTTTGCAAAATTACTCCTTGAAATGTGAACATTTACTCTTTGTATAAGTTTATACCTTAAATAAAATACATGAAAATATTTTTCTGTACAATAAATTAACTCTTATTTATACATTTACTTCTTGTTTTGTGCACATTTACAGTGATCTAATACATGTAGGTAGCCCTCAACACTCAACACTCATGATCTACAATTCTATTAAGAAAGAGGCATATTTTTTCCAACTGAAATTCATCACTTGAATTTTGAAAATTAAAGTCAATGTTCATCATCTTTGTCACAAAAGAACAAAAGTGACTAATGGTCGTAAAATCCTAGCTAAATATTGTCAATTTATCTATACATTATATTTTAATGTATCATTGACATTACGGGTAGAAGTCCAAATCCTGATATATATGATAGTCATTTTCTAAAATTAGGCATTTTTTTGAATGACTGAAAATTTTAGGCATTTTACAAAATGCCTATATGAATTTTAGACAATCTATAAAATGACCAAAGTTTTCAGGCATTTCCTTGAAAAAACTCGAGGCATTTAACAAAATCTCAGAAACAGAAAAATAATAATAATTTAAAAGAAAATAAACATTTATTTCTTAGAAATGTATCTTTGAACTCCCTTGAGACAAATTGAACCAGAGCTAGTGCATAAATTTTATCCAGATCCATTTAGAAATGAATTGCTACAGGGCTTACAAGGATATTTTGTTGATTTTCAAAGTAACAAAGGGGCAAAGCTCCTACAAACATATTCCAACAGGACTCATCTTCGAAGTCCCTCACGATATTCTTAACCTAAAGATACCACATAAATCTCATCCAAATCCATTGAGAAATAAATTTGCTAGAGCGCTTACAAGGATATTTTGTAGATTTTCAAAGTAAAACAAGAGGCTCTCAAGAGCCTGTATTGCTCACCTGGACCATGGCAAATACATAACTTCAAATTAACCTATATGTTAAAGGGTCTCATTTTCAAACTATGTAAATAAACATTTATGTTATATGATCTAACTTTAATTAACTATTTTCCCTATTGCATGCCATCTTGGATAAGGGA
>MJUU01072669.1:112931-124022 GCA_002080025.1 Modiolus philippinarum
AATGGTTGATTTATTGTAACAACAGCAATTGATTAAACAAAATGATTTAATTCTATTGTCATGTAGAAGTATAAATATACAGTCATGCTAACAATACCAAGCCAACCAATGTATGTATTACAACCGAAAGCTAAAGGCAAGCTGTACAACACACATCTCTCTACATTTATTGTGCAGCCCTACATCGCAAGCTGTACAATATTGTGAAGCCCTACATCAATCTTACCTTCTTCAGAAGTTCCTATAAAAATAAATGTTTGCTCAAGCTTGCTTATGCAAAAATAAACTTTGCAAAATTACTCCTTGAAATGTGAACATTTACTCTTTGTATAAGTTTATACCTTAAATAAAATACATGAAAATATTTTTCTGTACAATAAATTAACTCTTATTTATACATTTACTTCTTGTTTTGTGCACATTTACAGTGATCTAATACATGTAGGTAGCCCTCAACACTCAACACTCATGATCTACGATTCTATTGAGAAAGAGGCATATTTTTTCCGACTGAAATTCATCACTTGAATTTTGAAAATTAAAGTCAATGTTCATCATCTTTGTCACAAAAGAACAAAAATGACTAATGGTCGTAAAATCCTAGCTAAATATTAACAATTTATCTATACATTATATTTTAATGTATCATTGACATTACGGGTAGAAGTCTAAATCCTGATATATATGATAGTCATTTTCTAAAATTAGGCATTTTGTTGAATGACTGAAAATTTTAGGCATTTTACAAAATGCCTATATGAATTTTAGACAATCTATAAAATGACCAAAGTTTTCAGGCATTTCCTTGACAAAACACGAGGCATTTAACAAAATCCCAGAAACAGAAAAATAATAATAATTTAAAAGAAAATAAACATTTATTTCTTAGAAATGTATCTTTGAACTCCCTTGAGACAAATTGAACCAAAGCTAGAGCATAAATTTTATCCAGATCCATTTAGAAATGAATTGCTACAGAGCTTACAAGGATATTTTGTTGATTTTCAAAGTAACAAAGGGGCAAAGCTCCTACAAACATATTCCAACAGGACACATCTTCGAAGTCCCTCACGATATTCTTAACCTAAAGATACCACATAAATCTCATCCAAATCCATTGAGAAATAAATTTGCTAGAGCACTTACAAGGATATTTTGTAGATTTTCAAAGTAAAACAAGAGGCTCTCAAGAGCCTGTAGTGCTCACCTGGACCATGGCCAATACATAACTTCAAATTAACCTATATGTTAAAGGGTCTCATTTTCAAACTATGTAAATAAACATTTATGTTATATGATCTAACTTTCCCTATTGCTTGCCATCTTGGATAAGGGATGGATCTGCAGGACACATTTTTAAAGAAAATTAAGTGTTGTGCCAAAGTTTATGGCCAAATGGTTTTAAAGAAGAAGATCTTTGAATGTACTGCTATATTAAACTATGTTTCTTATTGGTAGCCAATTTGCATAAGGTGCAGACTTGAAGGACATCTGTTTTGAAGGGGACCATCTAAGATACATTAATGTGACTAGCCAAGTTGTTTCAGATAAAAAATTCTTTGTATGCTCTTTCCATACAGTCGAGTAATAAATTAAGTTCCCCGCAGATGGCCATGTTGGACGACATATAGGCACCAAAGTCACAATACTTAGTCAGCACCTCATAAACATCATGAATGCCAAGTTCTGTTTAAATCCATTCAGTGATTCTCAAGGTTAATTACATCAACTGCTCACTAAAGGCTTTATTTAATAAAAACATTATCCAGTCTATGAAGCTGAGAAACTGCTTCAGCATCCATGTCAACTAAGTTTGCAAAGATTAAACATTGATGTCCCTGTAAGACACAATACATTTATTTAAGAAAATCATTGCGACATGAAATAAGGTAAAGATCAAGAAAGTATTTTTGCAAAAAAATTGTAGAAATTTGCACAAAAACACTGTTTTTGCTCTTAATTATGAAAAAAAATTTTTTTTAATGAAGTCATAGCAGGGAATTTCTCTAAAGCTTAAAGACTAGAGGCTCAGACACTGAGCCTGAATCGCTCACCTGACAAAATGCTGAAGCAGGGTTTTCGATGTTATGCATGGTGGCCTCGTTTTTTTATGTGAATTTCCCATAGAGAGAAAATAAACTATGTTCTGTGCTGGCAGCNAATCCTTCAAGTGGTTTAAGAGGAGTTGCGCTTACGAGAAGTGTGGACAGACGGACGGACAGACAGGGTGATTCCTATATACCCCCCAAACTTTGTTTGCGGGGGGTATAAAAAGTTAACCAAAGAAGATTTGAACTTGGAATTTAAAGGGAAATAACCAATAAACCATATGGCATGGGGGGGGGGAAGGTAAAAAAAAGGTCAATAAATCATACACAGTCCTTTGGATTTTCTTTAAAATTTCAGAGCATGTAGATCTTGATATGCTGAACATTTTTCCAATTCACACTTCACCTCTATCTGTTACAGTTTTTAAAATAAACCAGAGGCTCCCAGGAGCCTGTATCGCTCACCTGGGTTTCAGTTGCCACAATCAAGGTAACATTGTAAGTTATACAGTTGATCTTCAGTTTCTCAAACTTGCAAAGCAGTNAGATCTTGGCATTCTGAACAATTCTAGGACAAGTCAGATTTTTTATATCTGCAACGGTTTTGGAGTTATTTGCCAAAAACTGCAATTTACCCCTATGTTCTATTTTTAGTAGCAGCCGCCATGTTGTTTGGTCCTCTGACTAACCGAACACATTTTTTAAAACTACATACCCTGGTGATGACCAAGGCCAAGTTTGAATTAAATTGGCCCAGTGGTTTCAGAGGAGAAGATTTTTAAAGAAAAGATTACGACGGACGGACGACTGACAGACGCCAAAGTGATGGCAAAAGATCACCCTTGCATAGCCAGGTGAGGTAAAAAAAGGTCATAACTCCTGCAAAAATATTTGACCAAACCTCATCACAAAACTCACTTGAGGCAATTTTTAAACTAAAGCTACTGAATAAATAAAATCAAAACATTCTTGTGACATACAGTTATATAAATATCAAAGTTCATCAAAGAATTTGACTTAAAGTGTTTAGGCAATTTCTATAATTTTAATAAAAAATTTCAGTCATTTTACAAAATGCCTGATGATTTTTAGGCATTCTGTATAATGCCCATCATATTTAGTAATTTTATAGAATGTCTGAAATTTCAGGCATTTTACAAAATGCCTAATTTAAGGAAATGACTATAGCATATACATGAATGCTGCTTAGACCTATAAGTGTATTATGTATTTGTAGAGACTTTTTCTCATGTGCATTTACTCAATATCCTTTCGTTGTTACAAACATGGAATGTCAAAAGGGTCACCTTTTAATGTTATCACTACATATATAGATTTCAGAGTTCAAACTAGATTCGTACTGTATGCTAGGTCCAAATTTTGATAATTGCTAGCCCGTATTNGAAAACAGAGTGTAACTAAACCAATATGGCCGATTCATTTATACGGGGCATTTGCCCTGTATTAATTTTAATACAGGGCATCTGCCCTGTATAAATTTCTATACAGGGCATTTGCCCTGTATAAATTCTAAGTGCCAAAAACTTCCGGTTATATGAAATGGGCAAACCACGCTGTATTTATAGTCATCAGTTAATAATGTGAAGTATATATGACTGCTGTACATGTGTGGTTTATATCAGTTTACTTACTTGGTGTAACAGTTCTTCTCTTGACAAGACCTAAAGCATCCAGAAGAGAAGCACCAGGTTTATGTCTGGGGTCTGATTCCTCTGTAAACATATAATTCTCTGTTTTCATGTTACATTCTACTGATCATAACTCATTTTCTTTTCATGAGGATAAAAGCATTTTGTTTTTGCTGCAAAATATTTTGAAATTCTTCAGGAAGAGACATGAGTTGTCGAAATGTGCATATGCAGAAAGTAAATTCACATTAACTTTGGTATTCTGTTATTTATTACCACTGGGCCGATGCCAAGGCTGGTGGACTGTTAGTCCCTAGGGTATTCACCAACCCAGTAGCCAGAACTGATTTTATTTAAAAACACTAAAGCTCACTAATAAATACCCCCCACAACCCCATTTGATTCCAGAAATTATAAAATCAATCAAATCAAATTCTGAAATAGGAGGTGCACATCTACATTATGTCATAAAGACTGTGTTAAANGTTTCATGAATAGCACAGTGTTAATATTTGGAACATTATCAAAGGAAATCTTTGCTGTGCTGTGTTTATTTTTTATTCTCACTCTCAGTAATTCAAATCAATAGACAAAAAGAAAAAAAAGTTAACATATGCTAGAAACACAGAAAACAGAGTGTAACTAAACCAATATGGCCGATTCATTTATACGGGGCATTTGCCCTGTATTAATTTTAATACAGGGCATCTGCCCTGTATAAATTTCTATACAGGGCATTTGCCCTGTATAAATTCTAAGTGCCAAAAACTTCNTGGGAAACCCCAAAAATCAATCAAATCAAATTCTGAAATAGGAGGTGCACATCTACATTATGTCATAAAGACTGTTTTAAAGTTTCATGAAATTCTATTCAGTGGTTCAGGAGGAGTAGCGGATAAGAGATGGGTACCCCCTTGTAATGTAATGGCTTAGTCCACGTTTTGCTCTGGGAAACACAAAAAATCAATCAAATCAAATTCTGAAATAGGAGGTGCACATCTACATTATGTCATAAAGACTGTTTTAAAGTTTCATGAAAATCTATTCAGTGGTTCAGGAGGAGTAGCGGATAAGAGAGGGGTACCCCCATGTGTACATGTAATGTAATGGCAAAGTCCATGTTTGGCTGTGGGAAACCCCAAAAATTATTCAAATGAAATTCTGAAATAGAAGGTGCACATCTACATTATGTCACAAAGACTGTGTTAAAGTTTCACGAAAATCTAATCAGCGGTTCAGGAGGAGTAGCGGATAAGACATGGGTACCCCCATGTGTAATGGATGGACGGACGGACGGACTGACTGATGGATGGAAGGACGGACGGACGGACAGACACCCCCATTACTTTATACCCCCCACTTTTCAAGGAGGGGGGGGGTATAAAAATCTATCTGATATTTATTTCACAGGAAAGCCAAACAATAAGCATGTACTCATATTTCCCTACATATTCTTTGTAAATATCGCTGAAAAATACTGAATTCAGCCTGATTTTCAAAGCTCGATAACAAAAGATGATCGGTGACATATCATTTTTATCTTATTTTTTCAACAAATGGACTAAGACGTACAAAATATATTAAAATAAAAAAAATCTGTCTGATATTTTTATTAGGCTCGAACTACATGTACCTTAAAACCTAAAGAGTATCTACCTTTTGTATAGCTCTGCCCTTAGCTGATTTTGTCCTTCTTTTTAAGATCCTATTGATAATTTGTTCGTTGTCAGTTTTCGCACATATTTCGGTTAATGGATTTCTTCATGTTTTGATTTCATCTGCACTGAAGAGAGTTTTCGAAATGCACAAATGCAGAAAGTAAATTCACATTAACTTGGTTTTTTTGTTATTTCTTTATAATGACCATAATGAAAAGAGGCTATCAAAAGCCTGTAGCTCACCTGGTACATGGCTGACATAGACAGTCCAAATAACCGCAATGCTAAAGGGTCTCATTTTCATATGTTATCAGACCTTAGTGTAATATGGTCCAATGTGTCAGAGGAGATGACTTTGAATGCATTTCCCACAGGGCTTTATGTTCCCTGCTGGTGGAAATCTTGAAGGAGGCACAGATATCCCGAATACATTTTTTTGAAAGGGACCATCCAAGGACCATGAGGACTATTATATCAAAGTTTGGTTCTAATTGGCTACGTGGCTTAAGAAGAGATCTTTGAACGCTTTCCCATTGAGTTCAATGTTAAACTATGTTCCCTGTTGGCGGACATCTTGGATGTGATGAGGACTTATTGGAAAAATTTTCAGAGAAAGCCAAAGACAGACAGTTATGATCAATAATAAGCAATGAAGGGATATGGAGTAAAAGCAAATGAGACAAAATCTCCACAAATACATGGAAAAAACAAGCAAGGGAACAACGCTTCTACTGTTGTTCATCTTGAAGTCACCATGAGGCCTTCAACGATGAGCTATGCTCATACCCCATAGTAAGTTCAAGACGGTTACTAGCACTGGTTTAGGCAGAACTCATTGCTGGATGTCGAGCAACGCTTATGGTCCGATATCAAACTAAGTTTTATGCTGGCGGCTATCCTAGATGAGGTGCAGACTTGATAGACACATTTTTTAAAGAGGAACAACTACAGGATAATTGTGATCAAGTCTGATTGAAATTGGCCAGATAATTTCAGCCAAGAAGGCCTTTGAATATGTTTTCAAATTAAGGGTTCAATGTTAACCTAAGTTCCCTTCTAGTGGCCATCGCAGAAGGCCATAGGTTACAACTTGCTGGAAAATTTTCTAAAGGGGACAAGAAAAAGTCTATTGTTACTGAGTTTGGTTACAATAGGTTTTGTGGCTTCAGACAAGATCTTTTTTTCACCGTTCATCATTCCTTTTTTTAATGAAGAACAAGCGATGATATACATATATACAAGCGATGATATACATATATACCTTCCTCTTTCTGTACTTCATATCCTCCTTCTGGTCTGTTTTCATAACAAGAACTCTTCATACAGAACACAAGATGGTTGGCTGGAATAATACCAGTATTTTTTGTTATCAATGCAGACTCTAACCCATTTAGGGTTGTATCATTACAGACTTCACAAACATAAAAAAAATAAACATATATTCAAAAAAAGTTATATAAAAATTACATCTGTGATGAGTCTCCTTCCCCCAGTTCTAATGACTGTTTAATGAAAGACTTTACATCAACAATGAAGGGATATGGGGTTACAGTCTGAATTTGTTTAGGTCTTCATAGTTTAAGGAATTCGGTAAATTTTTCTTCATGTTTAAATACACAAATTCTTGTGAATATCAGTCCAGGAATTATTTTACAATTTATACTATATTATTCAATAATATTACAGGATTGTGTAATTTGTCTATGTTGCAATTAATTTTGAATGAATTGACACAACTTTAATGATTTTCAATTAATTTAATATTAAACATGCATTTGATAAACAAGAAAGATACTATAATTTTATGATTTACTAGTATGCTGTAAAAGCTGAACTATTTGTGGTGGATTTTATTTTGTTTATTTCATGGGTAAAAGTTATTGAAATTAAATCCCCACAAACTTAATTCCATCAAAAGAAATTACCATAAATTATATGAATTCCACTAAAATTTGTCCACATTAAACAGTTCTAACGGTAAAATCCACGAATTTTACTCCAACGAAAATAAATGGCTATACAGTATATTGTTATAATGTCAAGTTAATTAACCTTTGTTTGCTAATTGAGCATTAAGGGTTTAGAGTGAGGGGTGTTTAAATTGCAATATACAAAAGTTGAATCATCTGACTGTGTTAAGCTAGATAATTCAGAAAAGAAGTTAAATTTTCCTTGCAAAAACTTTGTAATGATCGATTCACACAGACAGTACATAGGTTTGACCTACCTATTTTGTTGCCATAACTACTACTAAATCCACACAGACAGTACATAGGTTTGGACATCTTCCTTTCCCATGGAATGTTTAAATTCAAGCTTGACATCTGCCCTGAATGGAACCCCATCATATGATTAGCGTAGGCAATACTACAAATTGTAGCAAATCTACACATAGAACACTCCACATATTTTCTGAAACACAAACAAAATGAAAACATGAATTTTTTTGACATCACATTTTAAACTCAATGGCTCTGTACTACATATGTAAGCAAAAACAGTATCCTATGAAATATGATCCAAATGGAACAAATGTTATTAATTTATCTACGAGAGTTATTCTGTCTGAAAATTATTTCACCAGGTGAGCATTTACTACTTTCCAACTGAAGATTATTTCACCAGGTGAGCAGTAAATACTTTCCAACTGGAGATTTTACCAGGTGAGCAGTAAATACTTTCCAACTGGAGATTACCAAGGGACTGATGAGCTAGAGGAACATTCAAGCTATCTACGTCAAACTGTGTTTAAATTCAAACAAAGAGTCCAGAACCAGAGGTTCCCAGGAGCCTGTAACGCTCACCTGGCTTTCAGTTGCCACAATCAAGCTCACATTGTAAGTTATACAGTTGACCTTTAGTCCCTCAAAATTTGATAGTTCCAACACCACCAATATCTTGAACTGTGTTTCAAGTCTGACCATGTTTTACTATATTTCTTTGTTGGGCTTTTTTGACAAAAACTTTCTTGCTAAGGACCACTTTCAACACCAGTTCTGAAGTTGAGACATCATGTGGCGGTCAACGACAATCTTCACACCATGTTTTTAAGTTATGACATCAATATCTATTTGGAAACCAAATTTCATTGAAATCAGACTATGTTGAATTTTCCTGCCTATTTTTTTGCCATTTTTAAAATCCTGGTCAACAAACAATTTTCAAATCTGGTTTTGAAGTCCCAACATCAATATGTATTTGGAAACCAAATTTCATTAAAATCAGAAAATGTTGAATTTTCCAGCCTTTTTTGGTGTGGATTTTGAAAATGGCAGTCAACGAACAATTTTCAACACCAGTTTTGAAGTCCCAACATCAATATGTATTTGGAAACCAAATTTCATTGAAATCAGAAAATGCTGAATTTTCCAGCCTTTTTTTGGCCGCCATTTTGAAAATGGCGGTAAACAATCAATATTCAACACTGGTTTTGAAGTCACAACATCAATATCTATTTGGAAACCAACTTTCATTGAAATCGGACAATGTTGAATTTTCCAGCCTTTTTTGGCGGCCATTTTGAAAATGGCGGTAAACAAACACTATTCAACACTGGTTTTGAAGTCGCAACATCAATAATAAGCAAGGAAGGGATATGGAGTAAATGCACATGAGACAAAATCTCTATAAATACATGGTAAAAAGCAATGGAACAACGCTTTTATTGTTGTTCTTCATCTTGAAGTCACCATGAGGCCTTCAACAATGAGCTTTGCCCATACCTCATAGTAAGTTCAAGACGGCCCCTAGCACCGGTTTGAGCGGAATTCATTGCTAGATGTCGAGCAATGCCACATCCATGTTTATTCCGGCCATAGATGCGGGATTGTCAACAAACATTAAGTAAACTGGCAAAGTGTTCTTACAATCACTGTCATCCGTTGCCCGACAAAAGTACCAGTTTCCCCAGCTGGTGGACAATCACAACAAATAGACAAACACAGGGCACTCATCAAGTCGATTGTGAGAAAACTTGGCTGTATAAATCAGTGAGATGTGGGCAATTTTAACAGGTGGTCAGATCACATTTTGAAATTACAAAAATAGAATGCCAAAATTCTTTTTGCCATTTTCAAAATAGTGGTCGACAAACAATTTTCAAATCTGGTTTTGAAGTCCCAACATCAGTATGTATTTGGAAACCAAATTTCATTGAAATCAGAAAATGTTGAATTTTCCAGCCTTTTTTGGTGTCGATTTTGAAAATGGCAGTAAACCAACAATTTTCAACACCAGTTTTGAAGTCGCAACATCAATATCTATTTGGAAACCAACTTTCCTTGAAATCAGACAATGCTGAATTTCCCAGCCTTTTTTTGGCCACCATTTTGAAAATGGCGGTAAACAAACACTATTCAAAACTGGTTTTGAAGTCGCAACATCAATATCTATTCAACACTGGTTTTGAAGTCGCAACATCAATATCTATTTGGAAACCAACTTTCATTGAAATTGGACAATGTTGAATTTTCCAGCCTTTTTTGGCGGCCATTTTGAAAATGGCGGTAAACGAACACTATTCAACACTGGTTTTGAAGTCGCAACATCAATATCTATTTGGAAACTAACTTTCATTGAAATTGGACAATGTTGAATTTTCCTGTCTTTTTTGGTGGCCATTTTTAAAATGGCGGTTGACGAACAATTTTTAACGTCGGTTTTGAAGTCGCAACATCAATACCTATTTGGAAACCAAATTTCATTGAAATTGAACAATGTTGAATTTTCCTGCCTTTTTTGGCGGCCATTTTCAAAATGGCGGTCAAGGAACAATTTTTAACTTCGGTTTTAAAGTTGCAACATCAATACCTATATGGAAACCAAATTCCATTGAAACATACAATGTTCAATTTTCCCGCCATTTTTTTTGCGGCCATTTTGAAAATGGCAGTCAACAAACAATTTTCAACACCAGTTTTGAAGTCAACACAGCATGGCAAACATTTTATCAATTTACACTTAACCTTCATCTTCTATAGTTTTCAAAATAAAACACGAATAATATGAAAATTTTGAACAAGAGGCTCTCAAGAGCCTGTATCGCTCACCTGGGACCTACAGCACTATAATTCCAAATCTTTGGTGGTGTGTGTACATAAGAATCAGAAACTTTTTATAAAATTTAATTAAAATTGTTCAAGCAGTTTCAGAGAAGATTTTTGAATGCAGTTTCCAAACTTAAGGGACTAAGTTAATCTACGTTCCCTGCTGGCAGCTATTTAACATAAAACTTTGAAGAGGGTCACATAAGGACTATCATATCAAAATTCTACTAAAATTGTTCAAGCAGTCTCAGAGGAGAAGATCTTTTTATGCATTTCCCACTGGGTCCAATGTTAAACTATGTTTTGCTACTGTTGGCCATGTCGGAAGACGGATCAGCACCAAAGTAACAAGCTTGGTCAAATCAAAATCTCACAAGTTTCATTTATGCAATGTTTAAATTGAATCCATTCAATGGTTTTCCATGATATCTTTGTATGCATTTCCCCATTGCTGGCAGCCATGTTAGATGATGGATCAGAACTGAAGTAACAACACTTGGTCAGCTTCTCATAAGCAAAGTTTGGATCATGCAGTTCTCTAGAAGAAGATCTTTTGTTAACTTAAGTTCACAGCTGGTGACACTTGGTCAGCACCTGACAGGCATCATTCATGTCATGTTTGATTTAAATCCATTTAGCAGTTCTCTAGAAGATCTTTGTGTGCATTTCCCATAGGGTCCAATGCTGTCCG
>MJUU01072669.1:159803-209154 GCA_002080025.1 Modiolus philippinarum
GAAACTGACACGTCATATCTTTCAATGATGTTATGGTGACGGCCATAGAATTTCTTGAGGGATGAAATTAACATAGGTTGAACAAATCCCTGACTAAGCAGCTTTTGGGACAGTGTTTTTGCTCTGTTCAAACAATCACTGTACAAATTACACGTTCGACAGTAACGAATCAACTGTGAAATGTACACTCCATAGGCTGGAGAGGTAGGTATATTGCCGCTTAGAAAGGGAAAGGATTTCATCTTTGTCAAGTGAAACTTTTTTTTGTATGTAGCACTACCTGGTGTTTTGTGATCAATGTCCAGTTCTTTGATGAGGCAGTAATAATAATGTGCTTCAATTTAAATTCCAATTCATACGCTGTGGTTACACTAAAAGTTTCAGCAAGTAATATATCAAGTTATTCGAGATAAGCTTTTCTTGCAAATTACATTGACTGTTTGTCCCTGAAGGTAATTTATATCCAACCAATTTCATTAAATTTTCGATTCGGTGTTATACGTATGGAAGGTCTCTAGACCCATATTCTGTAATCTATAACTTATTTAACCATTTTTTTCTCTATTCTTGAAATTTATGTGTCATTGTGTATTCTCTTGGTGTTTTGAGTTATTTTTGGTATTTTTTATTTTATAATCTTCAGTTTTTTAAGGTAATTAATTCCCCTTCTATGTCATATTTTACGAAAGGATTTGGAGTAAATTACCCTGAGACCATAACAAAAATGTTAACTCCAACTGATTAAATAAATTTTATAATTATACGCTGCAGATTTTTGACGTTTTGGTTCTTTAATAATATAAATAAGTTAAATCTCGGAATTGTTAGATATTTAATCTTCATTTTACTCAGGAGTTGTCTCAAGAAATGTTAAATTTTATTCCAGTAGACGGAAATGTTAACAGAGTTGTTAATCCTTTGTGTAATCCAATGACATAATCAAAGCTGGCTAGAGTTATCAATCTTACGATTGGTATAAAGTCTTTAACTAATTTTCAGGCGTGAAAAACAAGCAGCTAATTGTTATTTATTATATGAAGTATACTGAGTGTGTATTACCAGATTATTTTACTTGTGATCCAATTTGAATGTTAGCAAATCAGTAAAAAATTTAAAGATCTCAAATTTGAAGAACTTCCGTGTATGTGTTTGATCCGCGTTTTTGCGCATACCTCTATACATTTACAACAATATATAATGTTTCAGAACAATTGATTGAATTAAAGTGCTCGTTGAGAAAGGGACGCAGCAAGAAGGCATTTCAATCACCCCTTTTTTACGAAGAAATTCAATTACTCTGAGACATATTACTTGAACTGATCTTAAATACCGCCAAAATAAGGATATACAAACATATATACGCCATGAAAAGTTGCGACATCCCGTCATCATTTTATATTTACTTAATATATAGGCAACATATATTATTTTTTTGTTTTAAATACTAAAAAAAAGTTTTATGATATGTCATTTTACAAAATAAAATTTACTATTTTTTTTTACATTTGCCATTTTGTTCATTTGTACAGGTATTTTCCGTACGGCTCACCTCGGCCATCCTACCTTTCACTTTAAATGTCTTCCATATCACTTGGTAATCATAAATCGTACTTTGAATGTAAGTTTTGATACATCGGCAAACGAATACCGTTCAAGCAAAAATGAGAAAAGGGAGATTCAAAAACCAAAAATCCAAAATTACGGCAATGCATATCCAACACGAATTGAGAAAGCATGACAAACACAAAACAAATAAACAAAAATGATCAAGAACGCCACAAAACTACAGCACTAGCAGTGTGAAACCCTATAAAAACTTGAGGTATAATCTGGTGCTCAGGAAGGGTAAGCTTGATCTGCTCCACGCATGGCATCTGTCACACAGACAGCTTTAGTATAGTGTTGAAAGATCAGTTTACGAACTGATTGGTTAATGTCCTTTTCTAACCCGTAGACAAAACCAGTACAATCCATGGTACGTGTTACTTCTCTAACCCTCAAACAGTATCAAGGTAAAGGTTTGAAAAGCTTCCATGAATCTATCGGACAATTCGGTACCACACATCGAAATGACAGTGTGTCATACAAGACAACACTGACATTGGGAACTCCAACTGAAAATTTTGAACAATTAAATGGTAATGTCAATACTTTCAGCCGTCATTTAATTAAAAAAAATCTTGTTGTATTTATAAAAAAAAGTACAACCCGGACACGGTCTATTCACTATTTGCAAAGTTACATATATAATCAAATTTTCATTTCTTCTATTGGCGTGAAAGTTAATCTGTTAATTTTTGAAATCCCTTACTTGTTGCAAAAGTTTTGATGTGACAGTGAGGTTATATTCATTAAAGTCGTCCAGAGTACAGCAAACGCAATCGTAAGATTTGGGATATTGGAATGTCAAGGGGTAGTAAACATAAATTATCTTGATAGTCCCCTTTATCTTAAATTTTAGTTTTAATTTTAAATGAGCCAATGATGAGAGTTAAAGCCAGTAAAGGGCAATAGTTAGAATAAGTGTTTGCTTTATTCTGCTTCAGGTCTTGTGGATAAATGATGTCGACTTAATTTAATTGGAACATATGTTTTCATACAGTAGTTTTTTCTTTACTTCCCATGCGTAATAAAAAAAAAGAAACATATCTGCTATGAGAGATGCACAATGTGTACATGTTACGGTAAAATCTTGTAATCAGGAAATTCATGTATTTACTAGGTCCGTCAATAAATACATGTAATTACTGGGCCATTCAGTGATTACATGTATTTACTGGATTCACCATTAAATACATGTATTTACTGATTCAGTTTGTTATTTTTACACATATTTACTGGCTATGCAATTTTACTTTAAACGACTCTTACGGAAATAATGACCTATTATAAATAATTAAAGAAACATTAATGGCAGGAAGCATTGTTTTATATTTTCTATAAATTTTGAATAAAACTATCAGTCTGAATTATGCTTGAGAAACGGTAGAAAACTAAACACAAGTGCAAAAATGAATTCACAAGAAAAATGGTTTATATAACTTGAATATAAAATAATGAAGCTATGCACACTAGTATGTAAGACATATAAGAATTTAACTATGTCATTTGTTGTTTCATGACAAACTATTGTGACATCTTGAGTTAATCACTTGTGCCTTAATGCAAGTGCAAGTTTTGGTTTGCAACCGGTTTTACATAACAAATCCTCGTCCACTACCAATCGATTTCAGTCTAGCAGCTTCACGGACGCTCACATCTTTATCGGTAGTAATATCAATCTCCTATTACCGGCAATCCCATCTACAGTGGCTATCACATCTGCAGATATGTAAACAAGTTTGCAGTGACAGACCTTAACTCTTTTGTTATATCATAATTTCGTTTATATCCCATTTAACCTTTCCATTGTTTTTGCTATTTATTTTATATGTATAGGTTAACATTTGAGTCAAATACTACTGTATGAAGTATCATAGATCGGGAGTTTTCGCTGAATTAAAGTACATTTTTAAAGATTATTACACGGGATCGTCCGAAAAATAGTTTAATTTTGCAATAATACGGAAATTAGCTTTAGTATTTTAAAACATATAAAAATATAGGTCTTTTTATATTATTTATCAAAAACTATCATTCATTTACCTCCTCATATGGGCGAAATCGTCATTTTATTTCAGAGGTAACACTTTTTTGGCTATCACAAACAACAGATATAGTTATCACTGACAACAGATTATAACTGGGAAGTGGCAATCCCGAACTCATATAGTAATCATGCTATTTGATTATAACTAATCACATTTATCACTTTGGAGTCATGTTTTTCTTACATTTTAGGGCTGTGAACAATGTTATGGCCATAAACATTTTCAAAAAAGTGTTGATAGAGTGCAGAATGTTCAGTTGTAAACAACTTGGTTTCGTTCAAAAGTTATTGTGAGGATAGTAAAAAAATGAAACTTTAAAGGGCATAGTCCTAGAACCAACTATACCTTTGAGCTTAACTTGGACTTGCATGACTTTTGTTTTAAAGAACTAAAACCAAGTTTAAGACGCAACGTTATTTCTTAAACATGTTATCATGGAAAAATCTTCGACGGAAACGGACGAAAAGACAGACAGAAGAACTCAAGAAGGGACGCATAACTAAGGTTTTTATACGCCCGTCTAACTTGTCAACCCTTCGGCCAATTCACTTCAAACTTTGTAGAAGTATTGGGTATGATGATCTCACGATCTGTATACTTTTTCGTGAAATTTCCATTTTTCTTGCAAGAGTTATGGGACTTTATTGGTCAATTTTAAGGCAATTTTTTACATGTCGCGCTCTAACTTGACAACCCTATGGCCAATTCATTTCAAACGTTGTAGAGGTATTGGGTATGATGGCCTCACAATCTGTATACTTTTTCGTGAAATTTTGATTTTCTTGCAAGAGTTATGGGACTTTATTGGTTAATTCTAAGGCAATTTATTACATGTCGCGCTCTAACTGATAAGTACTTTGATCAGCTCACTTTAAACTTTGCAGATTAATTTCTTAAAGAGATATCAAGCTTAATTAGGCAGTTATAGGTGCTACCCCTTACCTCAATCACTTAAAGTTTTGAAGGATGACGCGGGCGTATCATGCGACTTGGCGCAGCTGTTTATTACATTATACCCTACGACTTTGTGAGGGAGGGTATGAAAACCATAAAACCCTTAAGGTTAAATGTTTGTTGACTCCTAGGTTATAGGGCAGTGCGGTTAGTATTTCCCCATTTTGAATTAGAGTTTTCCTCATTTTTTATTTATTTTCCTTCATATCATTTCATTGTTTATCAGTACATAAATTTCAGTTTTCTGAAATATTGAGAAAACGGGTTCACTGACTTCCCGGACTGACTTAGTTAGAATAGTAAATACGAAGGTTAGCTATGAATAGGGGTGAACAAGTATTCATACTCTTCCACCTTCTTTTTATCCACTTTAATAACCCACCCTCTGCAACCTCAAATTCAAATCTCCGAAATCTAAGCCCACTTTCTTAATCTCCCGCGCCTGCCATCCTCCCACTTCTCAACACTGTATTAAATTCCTCTAATCATAACCCCCTCATCTCCCAAACCCCGTTTTCTATTTCCATCCAATGCATTATATTGATGTATCCATGCTTAAATCACAAAGGTCTTCCGTACTACCTTAAAAATGATATTTGCAAGAATTGAAATTAATCAGAGTGTTCTTGCTAAAAATCATATATTAGTGCGACTTCTTATTCCTTTTCGTATTTATGTCGCCGCGGACGTAAGCGGTATTGTTCTGTTTTCTTTATTTTTTATATATCATCCAAGACGAAGTATTCTTCTTCTTCTTATTATTATTATTATTGCTCTTTCTCCAATCAACTGAGGATTAAATATCTAGTAACTATATTGCAGAATTTTCCGGATCTTTGTATAAATGCTCAGTAAGATAAGAGGGATGATTTCATTCCAAAATTCGTCCGTCTGGCGTAAACTTTTCTTTGAAGATCTTCTCCTTTGAAACTACTGGGCCAATTGGAAACAAACCTGGCCACAATAGTCCTTAGGCGGTCCTCTACAAAGATGGCCGCCAGCGGGGAACACAGTTTTAACGTTGGACCCAATGGGAAAAGACATTCAAATATATTCTCCTCTTCTGAAAGTGCTGAGTCAAGTAGAACCATACTTTGCCACAATAGTTCTTGGGTGGTCCCCTGCGAAAAAAAGATGTTTTTCAGGTCAGCGCTTTATCCAAAATGGTTGCAAGCGGGGAACATAGTTTTAACATTGGACCCTATTGGAATACACATTAAGAGATCTCTTCCGAAACTACTGAGCCAATGGGAACCAAACTTGGCCATAGTAGTCCTAAGGTGATCCCCCTGCAAAAAAGTTGTTTTTCAGGTCAGCGCTGTATCCAAGGTGGCTGCCTGTTGGGGAACACTGTTTAAACATTGGACCCTATGAGAAGGTATTCAAATATTTTCTCATATGAATTCGCTGAGCTGATTGGGACCAAACTTGCCCAAAATAGTCTTTAGGTGGTATTCTGCATAAAATAAAAACGTTGTTTTTCGTATCTATGCTATATCAAAGACTGCCACCATCAGGATAAATAATTTTAACATTGGGTCTTAGGAATACACTTTCAAAGATCTTCCTCTCCGAAGCTGCTGAGACAACTGGTACCACATTGGCAACGATAGTCCTAAGGTTGTCCTCTGCAAAAAAATGTGTGTTTTTCAGGCCACCGCTATATCTAAGATGACCGCTAGCCGGGAGCATAGTTTTAACATTGGATCCTTTTGGAAAAGACATTCAAAGATCTTCTCCCCTGAAAGTGCTGAGATTATTAGAACCAAACTTTGCCACAAAAGTGTTAGATTGTCCCTTGCAAAAATATGTTGTTCAGGTCCATGACCAAAAGTTTTTACTCTGTTGTCGAATTGTCATCAAACATGGTTGCCAGCAGGGAATTTTCTACATTGGACCCTCAAAGATCTTCTTCTATAGAACTTCTGGATGCATTTAAAAGAAATATGGCATGAATTATTTATGAAGTGCTGATCAAGAAAGCAGGTAGCAGGGAAAAATGGTTAAATGTTGGACAATTTGACACAAATGTTTCTTTACATAGTTTGAAATTAGGACCCTTTAACAAAAAAGTTTTTTTTACTAATTTCATTGGTCATGCTCCAGGTTCTTGAGAGTCTCTTGTTCTTGGAATTTAAGCTCTAGGTGAGCAATACAGGCTCTCGAGAGCCTCTTGTTCATGGAATTTATATGGTCAGCGTTGCTTTATTTTGCCCAGATATCGATGAAAGCTCCGGTAACATATAAAGGCCACCAATGTATGAAAAAATATGTATATCTAGTTGAAATAATATGTTTACTACACTATCCTCTTTAAATACAAATAATTTTGTTTGTTTCTTATAAGCTTAGTTCATCGTTTGGGATCGTCACTATCTGTTTTCAGTGATAGTCAATAATTTTAAAACCTGTTGTTCTGGATTGCCAAGAGCTGGAAATAAAATGAGGATTCCGCCGTTATGCAGTACTAAATGAAAAGCTAGATTTCATATACAATAAATGAAATGTTGTACATTACATAATCGTCGAAATTTTTAAGGTTTATAAAGGCGTTTTTAGATGAAAAGTGTTTTAATGCAGATTTTCAGGACTAACATTGAAAATTGCAAATTTCCTCCACAAAATCTCCGAAGTTTCAAAAGATCGTTAATTAGTATTTGTCATGAATATTCATAGACATGTTAGCTACATTTAAAGCATAAAAGACAAATATATTATTAAATATTAATATGGTTTATTTGTAAGTGAAAGCATCACCTTCTTCTGTCTTCAAGTTGTTTACAAATCTGCAGGCGGGATAGCCACATTAGATGGGATTGCCGGTAATAGGGTGTGGAGTGTGTTAGTTACAGTTACAGTGTGAATTGATTTCTAGAGAAAGATCCATGTAGACTACCAAATTTTGTTGCAAGTTGGAATTGTTCATTTGTTTCATTCTTGCTCACTATTAAGCACAGTAAATTTCGTTGATCGCCACGTTCCCTATCAACACTTGGTATAGGGACAGTTAGAGTGTCACCAACTTGTACAGGGCGTAAAAGTTGGTTACTGCGTGCAACCATTTTATCAGCCTGCTTTGCTATATTGGAACCACTAGCATGTTTTTCCCTTCTTATTGTCTCAGTTCTGAGACAAATATCACAATTGTCTTTTTCTTTTATATTTGTTTCAAAAGTGTTACCACATTGACCACGAACACGTTCAAACTGAAGATCAGCAATATTCTCATCAACACAATTATCAGATGATGCCCCTGATTGGACATTACTATTGGCAGCGGTATCACTTAATCTATTCAAATCCTCTTCTTCTTGTAAAACATGGAGAATTTCTCGGGGAATAGGAGAAGAAGCTAATCCTACTCTGGGAAGGCATCCAAACATAGCCTCATATGGGGAACGTTAGATAGTAGAATGATTACGCCGATTTTTTTTGAAACTGGACAAACTTTATTCCCGTCGACCAGGTTGTGGTGTCTTTATCCCTCATCCAGCTTACAATCATGTCATGCACATCACCATTCGCCCCTTCAACACTCCCTTGAGATTGTGGGTGACGAGGTTTACCATGTACGATAATCAATTCAGGCCATAACTGTTTAAGTTCATTTATAATACTGGCTGTAAATTCCCGACCATTATCAGATTGCAAGATATGTGGTGCCCCAAACACTAGAAAAATATTTGTTAGTAATTTATATGCCACCTCTGCAGCCCTTTGTGACGTAAGAGCTTCTAGAAAACAAAATTTAGTCAGATGATCCTGATAGTTCATGATAAACTTATAACTACCATCGGGCATACTTTGCATGTCTATCCAATCAATCTGACCTCGTGTATTAATTTCCTTCGACAATATAGGTTTCACGACCACTCCTTTAATAGGATTCTTTTGTCCAAGCTGACACTCTTCGCACATGGACTTAAATAGGTTTATAGCATTGACAGAAATATTGGCATATTTTTTATTAAGGTAGATAGACACTGTTGCGCTGCGCAATTCAATCGCGCATTAGAAAAATAAAGAGTCGGATACGGGGTAGGTTTGATTTTCGGACCGGAACTGTAATTTGACAGCTATTCCTTTTTGACGTCATAATTGAATGACAGATAAGATACGTCATATTCCGTTTACTTTGCCGCGAATTAACTCCCTTTTCCCGTAAATAATGTTTAATCCGGAAACTTTTTAAAGTATTTCCGTTAAAAGCATGGTGACATAATAACATTTTTTTTTCATTTTTATCAATAAACTACATCATAAACTATCTGTTCACACAATTACATTAAATTCTCATGGATAAAAAGCTAATTTATGTTAAGCTAAAAATTACCTTTCCATATTTTCCCCGTGCATTCTATGTAAATTTTGGTGAAAAATTGCTGAAAATGAGCAAATTTTTTCTCAATTATAGAAAAAGCAAGCATGGTGACCCATACTTTTTATTACAGATTTCGGGTAAGTAGGCTTGGTTCTTCAATTGTGCCGACTTACAACAAAATCTAATGGATTTGAATATTACTGTCTATCTACCTTAAGCTCTTTGATAATTTTATCACGACCCGGATGATTAAGGGCAAAGTGTGCATCTTTTACCATATCATAGGTTTCCTCTATTGAAAAAAATAACGAATGGGATCATCTTCAGATTTCCTTTTCTTCACTAATTTTTGTGTGTCTCCAATAGTCAAAACTTGAAACCTAAAAAAATGAAATAATTCCGCCAAATACAATAGTTGCCAAATAGAATATTTTTGAGAGTTTCAGGAAATTTACCAAACTTTGAACCATATTTTTAATTCTTAGTGTTCGAAATAATGTCTGATATCAAAAAATGTCTATAATAATTGATTATATGCAAATATTTAAAAATTGTTAGTAGGCTTTGACATTTATTGGAAATTTACTTAAGATGGAATCATTATAAAAATTCTTGAAGTTTATGAAATGCACAATTACACATTTTCTTTTGACATTGTTTCACTAAATTATGGCCCTTTGTGAATAAAATAGAGGCCGTTTGAACTTACTATGAGGTATGAGTAAAGCTCATTGTTGAAAGCCTCATGGTGACCTCAAGTTGAAGAACAACAATAAAAGCGTTGTTCCATTGCTTAGTTTTACCATGTTTTTGTAGAAACTTCGGTTCATTTACATTTAATCCATATCCCTTCTTTGTAAATGAAGGGGTGCGATCAGGTGGTTAATGGGTAAATTATTGCAGTGGACAAGATTATTGGATATTGAGACCTACCTGACAACAAAGTGGTAATCATCTCTTTCTTTCTTCTGTTTGTCATTTCCTTCCAAGAAATCATCTCTTTCTTTCTTCTGTTTGTCATTTCCTTCCAAGAATTTAAGTTTACTAATTATTTCCTTAAGTTTCTCCTTTGGCAGTAGTAGTTTATCATGTTTATCTTTTTGAACCCAACTATATAATTCTTCATTAAAATGTTTCTCCTTTTCCTGTACCATTTTGGCAATAACTAGGATTTTATTTCATTTGAGTGAGTTGACAATTTCTTAATACTAATGTAAACTGATTACAGTGAACACTTTTTATACTTATTGTGTACATAATCTTATGACCAATTAATCCCTTGGTGTACAAAATTTTGATCAGTAAAAACGTGTAAAATATGACATTATTTTTAGTAAATTCATGTATTTATTACTGCGGTAAAGCAAGTGGCAAAACTTTCAGTTTACAGAAATTAAGATTTACACCTCAAGCTGTCTACCTTCCATTCACAGATACAACATTGTTTACATTTGTTGGGTTTTCACGTCTGATATATCTACAATTTTAATTTAAACTTATTTTATTGTCAAACAATACAAAGACAATAGGATCAGACACAAGTTGATATAACTTACAAGGTCTTCTTAAAATAAATAATAAACAATATTGACATACAAATTTTAAATATACATATTATGATTATCAGTGTGTAAACGGACATAAACTGAATCAAAAAGAATAATTGTGTGGAAGTTGCGATGATAAGTTTACATTTAAATAGTTAAATTCCAACGAACTATCATTGAAGTGTCTTGTACTGCATGTATCATAGATAGAGGTCAGGTCACAAAACATGATCAAAGAATGGAAGCTGACGAACGCTTAATACAAACAGACTGTTACTATTTATTCACGCGAAAAGCGCCCTGAATCCTTATCTACAATGTAGACATTTCACATCGATGACTCTTACACATTGTGTAAACTTGGGGTGTTAATCTTGACTTTATTACAATAAAAGTTTTGCCACTTCCTTGACCGCAGCAATACTGGATAAATTTAGTAAATACATGTATTTACTAGCTGCAGTAGTGAATACATGTATTTACTCAATTTTAGTGAATTCATGAATTT
This sequence comes from Modiolus philippinarum, assembly GCA_002080025.1. NCBI lineage: Eukaryota > Metazoa > Mollusca > Bivalvia > Mytilida > Modiolidae > Modiolus > Modiolus philippinarum. Next base: position 170,784 of record MJUU01072669.1, read on the forward strand.
ACTAATTACACATATTTACTGTAACCTATATATGGAAGTTGGTAACGTGACTGATTTTATAATTGTTCAATTTTAATATTCTAATAAGAATTGTTTAGTGTTGGTAATACCAAAAAAAAAAAAATAAATAAATAAATAAAATGGTTAAGTGCTTAATCATATACTCACATGATTGTTGTTAAAAGCATTGAAGAAGATTTTTGTAGTTGCAACAAATGAATCGAGAACCAGAAAAATGAAAAGACTTTTTAATCAAATTTTTCATATTTAATTTACTTTCAATTTACTGTTTTCGAGGACAATTGCTCTGCAGAATTTTACTTGTTAGAAAGGAAGAAAACTTTGTGTAAAAATTGTATCTATAACTACTCATCTGATAAAATAATGCTTGTGGATTGCCTTTCATTTTTTTTTAAACCGAGGAGAAATTATTTTACTAGTTTGAAACTATAAATTTTATGGCAATTGTGACGATCTGTATTCATTATTCGCAGTAACAGAACTTTTTTCTTTTCTTTCAGTTTTTACAAAAGTTGAGTTAACATGTTCAAATTACATATCATCAAATACGACTTCTGCTAGAAAGTCAACGAATAATGCACAAAAGCTCGGTTCCAGAAAACGTTGCCAATTCACCTAGTGTTTTACAACAGACATTTGATATAAAATTACTCATCAGGTATGTCCGAGTGTAATTACATCAAGCAAAAACGTATCATGTCCATCATTGAAATGCAATTTTGAAAGTAACTCCTAAAAGGCATTTATAGAGTTAGTTTGATATTAGAGTACCATGATCAGATTTGGGGTTTTTGTGGTAAGAGTAACAGTCCGCGATCTTTGCTTTATACTTAAATAGCCAAGAATATATTACTATTTATGAATATTAAATGTGCTGCATACGTCTTTGATTTAAATGTGCCGATATATTTATCAAATATGAATTATATTTTTTTTCTGCCTATCTGACAAAAACTTTAGACCGAGAGGAAAATCTTTATTTTAGCTGGAAGAAAATCGCTTTGCAAACATTGCTTAAATATAGGATTAATGTTTAAAAAGCCCAAAAAGAATATATAAGGGGTGCACGTACTTTGTCGAGGTTAACTCTTGCCATTTTAACAATATGCAGTTAACTTTGACATCTTTCAATAAAAACTTGCAATTTGCTTGGTAGAAATTCTAAAAAGAACACAATGCATGGTTAGAAAATGTTGCTCGACGTTCTTCGTATTCATGTGGGATTTACCTTCTCTTTATTTTTCCTTTTTATTAATATAGCTAACCGATTCCCCCTTTTCATTATATATAATGTCTTCTTGATGTTATATCCCGGCACCTGAATAGGTTTTCAGGGGCTTTGGCTACAGAGCTGCCGGGCGCGTCCCCAGGTGGTGGATAGGGGAATGCCCTGTCTTTGCGGGGTAGTCAGGTCATAATACGGAAAGCCTGACCGCGAACCATTGTAGCCAAACTGTGTAGAGAAACGCCACGCTCCATGCAGTATAAAGACCCCTTCTATATTTCTCTAAAGAGAGCAGACGCACTGGGTGTCGTAAAGAAGGCTAAATTTCCTGCCCCTACCCATTTCTCCCCTTTTCCAGTGGCAATCAAAAGTCGTTGCCCCGGTTGTCCCTTCCACCTTTATTTCTTTCTTCTTTTACTTACAATTTGTTTTGAATTGATTAACTTGTTCTCGTCCTGATATAGCTGAAATATTGCTCATTGGACGTTAAACTCTAACTAATCAATCAATCAATCAATCTTGATGTTATATCTTTAAGGGCTTAATTTTGACACCATGTTTTTTTCTACACTGCGACAAAAACTTCAACAATTTTCATTGTAAGTATCGGTATCTTAAAACGTGACTGATTTTATAATTGTTCAATTTTAATATTCTAATAAGAATTGTTTAGTGTGGATTGAGATGATGGTAAATATCTAAAAATCAATTTCAATTTAAAGACTTGAGCTCTTTAACACGCCTGTAAACACACTTTTATTTAGATATCATTAATTTGTCCAGCATATATTGTCTATTTGTGCAAGTTCAATGTGCTATTTAGCCTTGTTAATTAGAATTTTCAGTCTTTATCGTTGTCATCGAAGGTGTTTATATCAATATTGTTAAAGAAATGTTTAAAGAAAACAATGATTTGAATTATAAGGAGGACTTACACAAACATGTTCAAGTCTTTCGATAATATATTGTTCCAGTTATTTTGATCTAGAATGTGAGCAGTATGTGATTACCAAAGGGTAGAGAGAAGTTTGTTATTCTGTCATTTGTTCTCTTATCATGATCAGATCATATTCTTTCCTTATGTAGAATGTTTTACCCATAGAGGGATAGTATGCTGTTATCCACCGTGTAGTACCCATAGAAAGATAAGATGCTTCGATATGTATTCACCAGCCCAATAGTCAGACTTGTCTGACACGAAAAATTAACCTTGCGTTTTATAGAAATTGACTGTTTTCATCAAAATTTTTACCCCTTAATATACTGAGGCTTTGTTCCGTGTATGGCACTCGGTAGACGTCCTTGGTACTACATTTGGCCTCCTTTGTCGATATTTTTGGTATTGAGTACTTCTTTCATGACTACTTTTGAATTATGGCTTTACATATTATTTGATTATAATGCTGCTGATGCGAGGTTACTTCTTGAAACACGTGTACAGCATAACGAAATGTACTGTTTATTATGCAACTTGGGTATCATTGTATTTTGAAATCATCGGGTCGATGGCAATGTTGGTGAACCCGAGGTCTCCGAGGGTATTTACCAGCCCAGTATTCAGACTTGTCTAAAGTGAAACATTTACCTTGCGTTTTGTAGAAATTAACTGTTTTCATCAAAAGTTTAACCCCTTAAAATCACGGAGGCTTTAATATGTGTATGGCAATCGTTTGATGTCCTTGGTACTGGATTTGGCCTCCTATTTAGATATTTTTTGGTTATGAGTACTTCTTTTATGACTACTTTCGAATTATGGCTTTCCGTGTTCTTTAAATCTAACGCTTTTTTGGAGAGGGTACTCCTTGAAACTCGTGTACAGCATAACGAAATTTACTGTTCATGATGCAACATTGGCAGTATTATATTATGTAGCATTTTTTCTCTGTAATGGGATCAGATACTCTATCATCTAACATATAACGACGTCCGTTGTTTGGTCAGATTTTCTCTAAGCATGCATGTGGTTTTGGTAGTGTGATCAAAACCCATGTTATCAAACTTGTAGTCAAAGTAGATAATTTGAAAAGTGACGATATATAATATCTAATGTTAATAAATTCCATAAAACTAATAAATATCATTCTTAACAGAGTTCTGTCTTTAGCTGAACTTGTCGTTAAAACCATTTTCGAAGAATCCGATGTAGTAAAGACATTGTCCTTTCCATGATAATTATGTCATTGTGCCAAGCTCATAACATAGTCACATTTATCTGACAAAGACGCTACAAAATCTACATTCTGCATACTCTGCATAATAGGTTAAATTAGCTTTGGGATTCGTTAAATAATCTTTGGGACCCGTTAAATAAGACATGAAGACTTTACAAACATACTGACCTCTTACTGATACTGTCGATATAGAAGATTCTTCACCAAACCCTTCGGGAAGTTTTAAGTATTTTTTTCTTCCGTAGTGTGACAGTGTTTTGCCAGCAGACTAAGCTCCTTGAACTAGCCAGCATATTAGCAGCGAGCACCCCTTCGCCAATCTTTCAAATTAAACCATTGTTGTGACATCATTCTATTGTATTAACTGTGGATTCTTTTTAAAGAACCCACGGCTTACCTTCTATTGTTTTCTCCAATTTAAAGTTTAAAAATGTAAGTTTACTATATTTTACTGCGAATTGATTGTCCAATCAAGCGAAATAGTTTTGTTTGCATCAAGTGTTGAGATACCTTCGTTAGGCACGGATCTTTTTGATTTTCGGAGGAGGGGGGGGGTTGATAGGATTTTCAGCCGACCTTGGAAACGTTTTGGACCGCATGCTAGGAAATTTGTTGCTTGTTGGGCGAGTTCTTTTCTAATGAACAGCGCGAGGGCTAGATTATTTTTTTAACCCAGGTGCTGGTGTTGGAGATTTTCTTAGCATAGACCGGGGCCAGAAATCCAAGGCCCCACACCTGAAAATCCAATGGTCCGTGCTTTACTGGGTCGTTTAAACTAACCTCAGTAATGTATATATTGTACATGTTGTAGAAGCTGGCAACATGGTAATTTATATTTTCATCAAGTACAACTAGATTCAAAATTAATATCTGATAAATACGCGGAAATGTTCTATTTAAATTCGATCTTTTCTTCACAACCTCAAAATTTTTTTTTAATAATTTTTTACGAGTTCCCTCCAGTTATCAGTATTAGTTCAAATATATGCAAAATTCTGCATCCAACTGTTGTGAAAAGCACAGTCATAGATAACGGGCTTTACCAGCTGTGCTGAGATGATCTATTTCTTCAAGAATATATGCATTTGGTAGAAAGAAAATTAAATGAAATATCCGGCTTGTCCACTTTTTTTCATAAATTCATATTTTTCTGTACCACTTAGCTGCTTATTAAAAAGGCCTTTGACAAAGCAATACCTTGAAATATCATTAACAGGGGTAATAACACGAGATCCCAAGCTCTCGGAGAGCCTGGAATCCATGTATGTACAGCCCAGATTCCTATGAGTTGAGCCCGGATCCCTTGTTTTAGAGCCCGGGGCCCTTGTGTTAGAGCCCAGAGCCCTAGTTTTCCAACCCAGAACCCAGTGGAGTAGCCCAGATCCCCAAGTTCAAAAACGGTTTGAGCCTAGGAGTCAAGAGCCAATGTAATTTCCTAAAACTGAAAGGTTTTGGCAGTTCTCTTATTAAACAAGAATTTCAGGAGATCATGACCTAAGCAAAGAAATAAAAAGACTTTAGAATATTGAAAATTGGACTTGAACTTTATATTCCTAGCTCAATTATTTTAATGTGTTAATGTTTAGAAAAAGGTAACATTAGGCCATAATAAAAAAAATATCCTAGATTCTCATCCCCTCTAGCCCCGATTTTTTGACATGCCTAAACACATTATATATGGATTTTTTTTTTTTTTGCAAATTTTGGTACATTTCTTATAAAATTAAAGCATTTTTCACAAAATGATAAAAATATAAAATGAAAGTCGCCAATCCGCCCAAGATTTTGAGAAACAAATAGATAAGAATCTAGGAATTATCATATTATGGCCTTATCTTAGAGTTTTATGTATGATCTGTACTAATGACACATAAATTGCCGAAATGGTAAGAATTACTGAATGTAACCAAATAAAAAGAAGCGAAATGTTATGAAAACGTTGACAGTTACGAAGTTTTATTTTAAAGTCATTCAACTTATTTTAAAATTCACTAAATTAGAATTACAGATACGTGGATAATAATCCGTCATTTATTTGTCAAGTCGTGACAATGTACCCTGAATATGANAAATGGTAAGAATTGCTGAATGTAACCAAATGAAAAGAAGCGAAATGTTATGAAAACGTTGACAGTTACGAAGTTTTATTTTAAAGTCCTTCAACTTATTTTAAAATTCACTAAATTAGAATTACAGGTACGTGGATAATAAACCGTCATTTATTTGTCAAGTCGTGACAATGTACCCTGAATATGACATTTTTAATAATTTGTTTTAATAAACATACTAAAGAAACAAACCTTTACTTATTTTGTTCAATTTGAAAAAAAGGTCACTAGTGCCAGGGGGACGTGCTCCTTTGACCCCTTGGATCCGCCACTGTTTAAAAATTTTTGATGAATTCTTTTCATGTTTCCATTGAAAAAGTTTTTGTATGATGGAACTTTATCAATGAGTAATATAATAGACGTTTCAAATACGTACAGCTCAGTGAAAAGTCATTTTGTTAATTTTCTGCCTTTTTCGGAGAAGGNTTTTTATTTATTTTCAATAGGAAAAGTGACTCGATTAAACAAATATCACCAAACATTATTCTCTTCTTTCCCCTGCAATTTCCTCGTGCAAGTATTACCCTGGGGTTAAAAATAGTAAAATGTGTTTTGGCAGAAAGTATTTCATTATACAGATAAAACTTATGTTTTTCTCTCTTCTTCGTTCTTCTTTGATAAGGATTAGAGGTTCAAAACTATTCACCGACATTTTTAACAGAATTTAATGCCTTTTCGATTCACTTTGAAAAATACATATACCACAATTGAAGTTTATCTGAGTATTATATATCGGTTAAAATCATACACCTCCGTCGATAGCTATAATTTTCTAACCTTTATACTACATTACCGCATATACTCATCAAAGAGAAATTTTCGTATTTGATCAAATGGTCCTTCAAAAAATCAGGATGTACGTACATTTGTTGCAATACATTTAAATCGTTTTTCAGTGACGACAAACATGACAAATATACCAACTGGACTTGTCAGGATATGATAAAAGCATTAAATTTTCTTCTTGATAATATTTTTGTTCGATTCGGTGATACAGTCTATCGGCAAAAATAGGTATTCCTATGGATACCAACTGTGCACCTCTCATAGCAGATTTATTTCTTTATTGCTACGAGTCACAATTCATGGCAAAAATACAAAAAGACCCTTCTTAACAGCATTTAGTGGATAAATTTAACAATACATATAGATATTTGGACGATATTTTGGCTTTAAATAATTCTGAATTTTCTAAATTTACTAGGGATGTCAACGAGTACTCGAATACTCGAGTATCGCTCGGAAGGTACGAGTATCGAGTACGTAATTGGTACTCGAATACTCGGCATTAAAACTGCCATTCTCTTTGTTAATACGACTGCCTCCGTATTTCAGAGCATTGTGCTTTGAAACATAATAATTAAACTCGTTACTGCCCCTAGATAGACACTATTACCTAACATATATTGAACATCTAAAGAAACGTGTAGTCAGTCTATGCTATTCGAAATTCAAACCCCAAATATTTTTTTTGATCATTTTTTTCGATTTCTGTATTAACAAAAATAAAAATCTAAAAAAAGCGAAACATTTTTTCTAATCTTCAATTTCATTTTTTCTCTAAAAAAACAGTAAACAAAGAAAAATACCTATTCACCCCAAAATGCAAAAGTGATGAAAAACAATGAAAACTGAACCCTTTACCGTAACAAGTTAAGACTTGGACAGAAATAACTCTGCTGGTAGCTGTAAATAAAACAAACTTTGAACATATCAATCCTTAGCAGACTTTTTTCTTTTGTACACATTTGAGCAAATTTGTTGCTGTTGCTTTAAGATGAATTATTATTTGACGAAAATCGACTTGCTTCATATCGACATTTGAAATTAGAATGATACATATGTTATGTTTCCCATTTTGTAAATTCAAAATTTCAAAATGAAAAGTTATAGATACATTTTGAAATTTTGAATTTACAAAATGGGAAATATAACACATACGAGGAATCGATTTAACTAAAATATGTAGGTACATGTAGCCGAACAGCCAGATTGTTACTTGAAGACTCATTTGCGATTCCATAGTGCTTTTAAATAAATCGGCTGTCTTATAACTGAAATGCCGAAAATGTACACTTTGTGATCAAATATTAAACTTTCCTGAAAATTTATTAATTAATTAATATGTTTATATAAACGTTAATTGTGATTTAAACAATTTGATTAATCAGGCAAGCGTTTTACTAAACAAAAACAAGTTATAAAAAACTTGTATATTAATTTCGCTTTAATTGAATGTTGTTTAATCAAACATTTGATTAGCTATAATGGTACATAAACAGTGCTCCTGTTTTTTGCATTTGAGCGATATTGTAGTATATATCATTGGATGATAAGAACCTTGAAGTCTAGTAAATTTCGTTTCAATACACCGAGTACTCGAGTATACTCGAGTATTGAATCCGAGTACTCGAGTGGCATTTTTCATGCATTTTGACATCCCTAAAATTTACAGATGAAATTTATCCTGCAGAACTTACTTTAAATAAATCCAATAGCATCATTCATTATACTCCTTTTCTTGATCTTGATATATCAATAAATCAAGGAAAGTTAAACACTAGGTTTATGATAAAAGGGATGATTTCTCCTTCCTATAGTCAATTTTCCCCATCTAGACGGCAATGTTCCGTAAGCCCCTTCTTACGGGGTAAAAATTTCACAACTTGTTCGATATGTACGAGTATGTAGTGATGTTTCCGACTTCAACGACTGAAATATTTGTCTCAATGAAAAACTTCTGCATCGAGGGTTTAGATATCATAAATTGATAAAAACATTCTCTAAATTTTATTATAGATACATGGACTTATTAAGAAAATTTGGTTGGTTTTGGCAGTTCTCTTATTAAACAAGAATTTCAGGAGATCATGACCTAAGCAAAGAAATAAAAAGACTTTAGAATATTGAAAATTGGACTTGAACTTTATATTCCTAGCTCAATTATTTTAATGTGTTAATGTTTAGAAAAAGGTAACATTAGGCCATAATAAAAAAAAANATATCCTTATTCATAAAGGATATAAATACAGCATTGTTGTTAAATCTTTACTTCTGGTTTTTGTTGGCAAAAATATTGATCTTCTCCTAAATGCTTTACACCATAACTAAATTTAACCAATTTTTTCATATTGGCAGTATTTGGCATTGCACAATATCATGTTCTTCTTTCATAACTGATGATGTTGTTATTCCAAATCTATTTAGAAGTATTTCAATTGAAGTTTCATATGTAAGAAATCTTGATATAACAGTCAACGGAAATTATGTCCTTAGCTAGCTGTCAGTAACTGCGAGCATTTGTCCGGACAGTACCTTTGAACATTGTCTTCATGTTTTATGTACTTCATTGTAAGGGTACTCGTCTTGATAAGTTCACCTTTTTTCTAGTTTGATTTTTACTGTGAGTCTTTTTGTGTATTTATTTTTTAGCCATTCACCACACATAGGGGAGGAAATGGATCCAAGAAAACGAGTTTAACCCTACCGCAATTTTTGCGCCTGTCCCAAGTCAGGAATATGTTGGTCATTGGCTTGTCTTTGTCTTCTTATAAAATTTTAATTTCTTGATATTTGGGTTATTAGATGTGGTTTGTTTCCATTGATTTATTCACTTTTTTTTTACCTCTTTGGGGCCATTTAGGGGTTGCTATATGGTGTGAGGTTCCTCACTGTGTTGAAGACCGTATGGTGACCCCCAGATGCTTTGTTTTGGGTCGTTTTAACCTGGACATGGGATGTTGTCTCCTTGACATTTACCCCATTTCCTTTCTTTTTCATATTTTAGAACAACTTCATCCATATAATTCTCCTTTCACAATGAGTGAACTTTCGTTCATAAAAAATATATTGTACGAAGATAACAATGCAGTAATTAGATAGGCGATAATCTTTTTAATCTCTTGATTACATAAATGTCTCGACAATGGTTTAAGTAAGAGAAACAATGGCCAAGTGTGAATTCATTATAAACAATCCACTCTTCTCCGGCTCATGGATTCTTTTTCATGAATTCACTCTTGGCCATTGCATCTCCTTTACATAACATTTTGCCCGTTTCTTTCTATTTCATGATTATGTTCATTGTGTTAGTATTCTACCTGTATCAGGTTTTATTCGTATATCTATTATACTATATGGAAACGGGAAAGAGAAAGGGGGGGGTTTGGGTACCCATAAACCGATTAAACCCTACCGCTTGATTTCGGCATGGAGCCATAAATATCTTATAACCAAAACAAGTGAAGCTTTAAAAAGGGTGTTTCATTCCATTGATATTACAAACTACAATTTTTCTGCATTTTGATTTGTTTTGGCACTTTTTCTAAATTATTTTAGTTCGACTTTAAGTCCCCATGGGTATTCACCAATCTAATAGCAAATACTTCTTTGGTGGCCCAAACCGAGTTTATTTGGAAACTTGCCGTATCTTAATATATTAAGAAGAAATTTTTGATTAAAACTAAGGATTTTCACTCTTGCATAGCTCTGTCCTTAGCTGATTTTGGCTTTTCTATTTAAACGCTATTATTTAAAATGCTCTCTTTCGGTTTATTTACAAATTTTGGGGGTTTTGGGTTTGATTTGATCTGCACCAGAGATACATAAGTTGTCGAAATGGCCATATCCAGAAACTAAATTTAAAGAAGCTTCGGTATTTTGTTATTTATTTTATTTCATATATACTGCAGAATCTATCCCTTTTAAGTAGATTTTTTGAAGTTTATAAATGACGTAAAATATTTTAGTAACTGGGGAACACGTATAAATCCTATGAAATTGTTGTTCAAAAGACAACAGTTACTTTTGAATTCACCCACTGGTGACATAAAAAGGGAAATTGGGATTTTTCTGTGTTGCACGGAACACAACGGATAAGGCTTTGTACGAAATTAGGAAGACAATGAGATATTCAAACGTTTCGTTTTTCCAGGAGGGTGAAGATAACTGGAACATTCAGCGATACTACACCACGGCAATGTTAAAACAGAAATATACGAAAACAAAATGGATTTCATCCGACTTTTTTTTACCTCGTATGTCTTTTCGCTGCAATATAAACTAGAAATACTAAAAATACTAGAGGTTGTCGGAACGACAGCTATCCCCGCACTCCCTGTTTGACACAGAAAACAGTTGTTTTACACCCTGGGCATAATTTTTCTCAATATTTTTTAAATCAAACTATTGATAGTCGTTATTTTTACAAAAAGAATTTAAAGGTATATGGTTGTTGAGCAGAATTCCAAACAATAAGTGGTCTTTGAAAATTAACCAAGATTGGAATCAAATATTTTTGAAATCCAATTAATTAAACTCTTTGTCCTTAAATCAACAAACTATTTAAATATGATTGCTAGGTAGAATTAAAAAAAAATAAGTGGTCTTTGCGACTTTCAGGAAATTTACTAAAACTGGAATCAAATATTTTTGAAATCCATTTAGTAAAATTGTTTGCCCTAAACTAAACAAATTATTTTAGTATGGTTGCTAGGTAGAATTCCAAAAAATAAGTGGTCTTTGAGACTTGCAAGAAATTTACCAAAATTGGAATCAAATTTTTTTGAAGTCCAATTCATGAAAGTGTTTGTCCTAAATTAAAGAAACTATTTCAGTATGGTTGCTGGGTAGAATTCCAAAAATAAGTGGTCTTTGAGACTTTCAGTAAATTTACCAAAATCGGAATCACATTTTCGTCCGAAAATAAACAAGTTATTTTAGTATGGTTGCCAGGCTGAATTTCAAAACTAAGTTGTCTTTGAGACTTTCAGGAAATTTACCAAACTTGGAATCGCATTTTAGAATTCTGATTATTCAAAATCTCATTTTCTATCAAACAATTGCTAAAATACATAATTATGTGTTCAAATTAAAAAAAATATGAGTCTTTGACATTTTCAGAAAATTTACTAAATTGGGAATCGGAATCGTAATTCCGAAAGCTTATTGCAAATCTACAGACTATGCAACAATTCTGCATAAAATTATCCCTAAATACAAAATTGTAGGACGAGTTTGTGTCACATGCCACATATGTAAAATCTACAACTCTGGGCCTTTGTCAAAATTTACATCTTGTGGCTTCTTGTTTGCACCAAGAGCAATATCAAAAATCTGAAGGCCAATTGCACATCTACAGACTATATGCAATAATTCTACAACAAACTCCAAAAATTGTAGGAGTTTGAGTCACATGAAAAGTGTGACGGACGGACGAACGGACAGACAGACGGAGGGTATAACAATATCCCCGAACTTTCTTCGAAAGTGTGGGGATAATAATATGTAAATATTTAGACCATCAAAAGCCAAAACTATGAAAGTGTATTGGGGACATGCTTAGAAAAAATTATCTCGCCGCGGCGATTAATATCTCGCCACGTCGAGTTACCAAGAAAGATTATCTCTCCGCAGCGTTACTATCTTTGCCACTCTGAGTTACTATCTTTGCCACAGCGAGTTACTATAATCTTTGCCACGGCGAGTTACCAAAAGTATTATCGCGCCGCGGCGAGGTACCAAAAAAAAGATAATCTGGCAGCGAGGAGTTACCAAAAAAAAGGATTATCTCGCCGTGGTGAGTTATTATATCGCCGCGGCGAGTAACTATCTCGCGACGGAGAGTTACAAAAAAGAGACTTATCTTTCTGCAGCGAGTTACTATCTGGCCATGACGAATTACTATCTCGCTGTTGTGAGTTAATCTTTTTTTCTGTAACTCGCCGTGGCGAGATAGTAACTCGCAGCGGTGAGATAACCTTTTTTTGGTAGCTCGCCGTGTGAGATAATAACTCGCCGTGGCAAGATAGTAAAATTCCGTGCCGAGATAGTACCTCGCCGCAGCGAGATAATTAATTGTATGCCTGTCCCTAATACGCTTCCGTACAAAACATATTCAAGATTTGATCAAACAAAAGAAGCAGATTGGATTTAAAGGTTTCTTTTCCCAATATCAACAAGGATAGTGCTTTGTACGAGAATATGCAGATGGTCACTCTTCAGTGCAGATTGAATCAAAACATTTGAAAAACTACCATACATATACCCCTTAGTTTAATCAATATGTAATATTAAGATATTGTAACTTTCCAAGTAATTAGTTTTCGGACCAGAACTGAAGTACTGGACGCCGGGGCTACTGACACCCTCAGGACTTACAGTCCGATAGCAATGGGATTAGTTGTCATATCAGAACTGAAGTACTGGACGCCGGGGCTACTGACACCCTCAGGACTTACAGTCCGATAGCAGTGGAATTAGTTGTCATATCAGAACTGAAGTACTGAATGCCGGGGCTACTGCCATCCTCAGGACTTACAGTCCGATAGCAATGGAATTAGTTGTCATATCAGAACTGAAGTACTGGACGACGGGGCTAGTGGCACCCCCAGGGACTAACAGGCCACCAGCAAAGGATTCGAATTACTGGTAATAAAACAACAAAATAAAGTACCGAAATAATGCTCAATTTGAGTTATGTAGATGGTATCTTTTAGTGTATGTTTTGCTTGTGCTGTCCCCTGTGGACTGTGGCCTGTGATTGTAATTTTTGGCTACTGTAGGTGTTTCCTGCTATCTTTTTTAATTTAATGTGATATGGACAATTGAAATGGCTTGTTACAAACTCAGTTTCCTTATTTGAATTTTTATAGATTGCTACTTTTTAATATATAATTTAAAAATTTTTAGTATGTAATGTTGCACCTTCGAACACATATGAAATTCTATTCCTCAAGAGATAATACCTTATTTGAGAACCCTATATATTTGATTCGGTTATTTTACTTTTTTTCTGACTATTTCCGAATCAAGAAAGGATTTATATAACAAATCCTTGATTTGTAATTACATTTGAATGTCTCAAAATATCTGAGTATTCTCCTTCATGAAATGGTAGTATTACGTTACATTTCTGCCCCCCTGTAAGTCTTCTCTTGACCATAAATCTTGATTAGAAGAAGAATCCATATATATTCTAGCAGCAGGAATTTATATCACTCCATTGTGCATTGTTACATTTGTAAATATGAACACGTAACATCAGTAGATTACTGTGATGAGTTGTAATGCAATGTCACTGCAAAATTGTTTCATCTATACTGCATTAATAATCTATAACTTTGTGGTATTTTAATATTATCGAATTTTGGCTAATCTGCTATAACTGTTAACTCCTATCGTTTTATCGTAATTAACAGATCGTTAACCACTATTTATGTAGCCATTACCGATATTAGATTCTCGTATTTACTGATTTCCAGTGATTTATTGTGATGTGATAAACGTTATTACCTGTTCCACTTTTCATTCCTTTGAACAAATACCATTATATTAATGTGACGTAACTTTTGTTCAATAAGTAGGTTATCAACTGATTCAGACGTTGGCGGATTCGTCGCTGACAAAACGATGGTATCAGTTATAGATGAGCTGGACTTGGTGATCTTTGAGATCTTTGAGATTTTTGTGATCCATACGAATTCATTTCTATGACGTTTTTATGATTGACTAGTGACGTTTGACACGTTTTACTGCCGTCATCTCTTAGATCTGTTGTATATCTGTATGTCTGAGTTCGAGTATTGGTACGTCTTCCCAGTAAACAAGCACAGAGTGTCTTTTTGAAAGTTTCTTTGAATTTTTTAGACATGAATGTATAAATTATTGGATTAATACTACTATTGGCATACGCCATAATGTAAAATGCTTCTCTAATATGTTTATGGTGATCCAAATGAAGATCTGGGAATACTTGAAAACCAATGAGAACATTATTAATCTGCAAGGGCGCCCAACATATAATGAAGATGATGATGACAAGTACAAGCATTTTAATAACCTGTTAAAATAAAATAGGATCAAATTAGTTCATACATTTATATCATCCTTTTTTCATTTCATTGAGATGATAAACATTTGATACAAGTAGTTTATATATAGTTCATATTATCCTTTCATCTAAGCACACACTGGCATTTTCTGTGGTCTTTCCAGGTTTTGAACATGTCCAAAAGTTTTAAGCAGTCTAAAAGCTCATGGTCATAATGTACTGTATTCATCGGATAAAGAACGGAACGACAAACGTCTGTGAACGGAGAAGAACGGATACAACTTTTATAATATACGTTTGGAAATCGTTTAGGTTATACGGTTCCATGTAAGAAGGAGCTTATGAGCGTTGACATAAAAATTTAAAATTCCCTCGGTGAATACTTGTAGCATGTATTCTATGTCCGTAGCTTTAAGAAATAAAAGTCGAAAATTTATTCTTAAATAAGCACGTACAAAATTATTGTCAAGCTTATCTGTTATCTGGCTAATACTTGCAATTTAAAATGCTTGAAATTTATAACTTTTTTTCCCACTTCGATTTCGCCTTTCACGTTTTTACATTCTTTGAAATTGCAAAAACTGGCCAAATTCGCTTGAAAATATACAATACACCGATACTTTAAGTAAGTTAACGTTAAGATTTCTCGATTTACGTTTTGCTGAGAAGCTCTGAAACGAACTTCTTTGTTTGCAGTCCATGGATGTGGCGGAACCTTCGATAGTTCACGTTAAAACCGTAGTGACAGTTCTTAACTTCATTACTACAATAATCTTACCTGTTTTTTACTTTTGTTGTCATCGCGTGACTTTCGAGGAACGCAATATGGCGAACTTTCCACGTCCGTGCCTGAACCATTTGCTGCTGTTAATCTGAAAGTAAACAAAATAGAATGAAAAAAAATAACAGAAAACACCTACAATGGCCGAAAAACATAGTAAAATGCCACAATGTAACAAGGAACTGCACAAAAAGGCTGCTTAAACTCTATCTTTTCACTGAACTTCAAGAAGAGTTACAGCTAGCCGACTTGAATGTATCGTATTATACAATTAACAATGTATGTGCGTCGATGAAGGATGAAGGCATGCGTGAGGTTATAACCCCCTTTTTTACTCGGGACTTCGACCTTGTTTTGGCCGTACTTTGGACTTGACCAATTGAGACCACGGTCTCCACGGACTCGAAAGTCATAGCATTTTGGACTTGTATTTCAAATTTAAAAAAAAAATCAAAAAGTAAAAAAATGGACTCTGGGCTTTATCTCAAATTTTGGTTGTACTCTGAACTCAAGGGGGTCGGGTTTATACAATCATTTGTATTAGCCATATAAATTGTCCGTTGTTGCATTGCATTTTGTTGAAGAAGAAAAATAAATAGAGAAGTTGATGTTAATCCAGAATTCAAATTTCCATCCATTACTGCCATAAAATGACAATACTGTTTTTTTTTCACGAGAAAGTCTACTGCATGGAAGCTAAACACTCGACATGCTCAAATTTTAAACAAACGTAACAAACTTTCATCGGTTCTGTTAACATATTAATGTTACGTAGACTACCATTTATTTTTCATTCAAGAAATGACATGCTTTGATTACTTGAAAGATAACACGGATTGGTTCTGTTATTTGATGTATTTTAACTTGGTAATCCATTCAATTCTTTTGTCACCTTTTCCCCATACCTCAGTATGAAAAAGAAAGGAAATGGGGTAAATGTCAAGGAGACAACATCCCATATCCAGGTTAAAACGACCTACAGCAAAGCGTCTAGGGAATACAACCAATTTCCTTGGTTATATATAATTTTCCTACCTGCTGTGTTGACCACTTTGTAAAGATGTTATGTGCCATAATTCTAGACATATATTGACGTATGCGAATGTCATCACTATAACAGGGACTAAAAGCATTATGTATAACATGTAAATTTCATAGGTAACTGACATTGCGTAAGAGTCCCACATTTTTCGACACCATGCTGCTTTCCTGCGTATGCCAACAATTGAGTATTGCTAAAAAATAACAACATATTAATGGGTAAAAGATTGCAGAAGTCATTTAAATGCAAAAATACAGATAAAATTGTATTTCGAACAAAATACTTTGCCATAAGTGCATTTGCAATTTTTTTCTTTATCTAATAGTAAATCCGTCTGGGTTTTATAACTAACCATTAGAGATAGGAAAATAGCTATTATTTCAGCTTGACGTATATTTAACACATTTTCAAATTTATTCCTGTCATGAGCTTTAACAATCAACTTGTTAATGGTTGTTTATATTTTCTGTCGTCTTTTGACCCCTTTGTAGAGTAACGGAAGACAGTTTTTTGTCTCGCCAGCGAGGGAAGTTGTGGAAAGTGAGACACAAGCGTGCAAAGTATGAGTGCGGCGGCGACGGTGTAAACATAGAACCTTTATATGTAGGAGCATATTATTTGGTCCTAGGGTAGCTTACATCGAACCACAAATTATGTGATCCTGACCCAATAAGACTGTCCAGTGCCAAAGTTTTTTGCTTAAAATGTCTGTTTCTCAATAACTTCTCGATTTCACGGTCCAGTGTCCATGTTAAGTTTATTGTCTAAATCTTTTTGTCAATAACTACAAGAGATTAGTCAATAATGTTTGGTATATAGCGTTGTCTTGGTTAGTACATGTCAGTCTGCCAGATGGCTTTTGACCTTGACCTCAATTTCGCGGTCCAGTGCACATGTTACTTTTTTTTAACATAAGTCTGTTTCTCAATAACTACAAGTGATAAATCAATGATATATCGTATATAGCTTTGTTTTGGTTAGCACACGTCATTCTGCCATAACGGCTTTAACCGTTGACCTCTATTTCTACGGTCCAGTGTCATGGTTAAGATTTTTTTGTTTAGTCTGTTTCTCATTTACTACAAAGTGATAGTTCAATGACATTTAGTATACATTTGTATATAGCTTGGTCTTTGTTCGTACATGACAGTCTGTCACAAGCCTTTGACCTTGACCTCAATTTCAAGGTCCAGTGCCAAGGCTATTTTTTTGTTAAGTTCGTTTCTCATTAACTACAAGCAATAAGTCTGTGATATTTGGCACTTAGCTTGGTCATGGTTAGTACATGTCAGTCTGATATATGGCTTTCAACCTTGACCTCAGTTTCATGGTCCAGTGTCCAGGTTAAGTTTTTTGTCTAAATCTGTTTGTCAATAACGACAAAAGATTAGTCAATTATATTTGGTACATAGCTTGGTCTTGGTTAGTACATGTCAGTCTGCTATCTTGACTTCAATTTGACCGGCCAGTGTCAAGTTTAAAGTTTTTTGCCTACGTCTGTTTCTAAATAACTACAAGTGATAAGTCAATGATACTTGATATATAACTTGGTCTTTGTTGGTACATGACAGTCTACCATATGTCCTTTAATCTTGACCTCAATTTCATGTTCTATTCAACAAGGTTAGGTTGCCCTGATTAGACCAGTTTCTCAATAACTGGATGTGGTAGGCATTTAAATTTGGTATATACCTTAGTCTTGTTTACTACATGACAGTCCACCATTTGACTTTTGACCTTGACCTCAATTTCATGGTCTAGTAAACATGATAAAGTTTTTTTTCCCTATTAGATCTTGTTCTGATCATGAATAACGGTGAGTGTTAAGGCTATAATCATGATAATATGTGTTGTGTAGGTTGCTCTGAAGTAGTACAATATGGATTTTGACCTGAACCTTTATTTCTTGGTCTAACAAGCATGCTATTTTTGTCTGATTAGGTAAGTTTCTCTGTAACTATTCATGATAGGTCAATGATATTTAGTATGTAGGTTTGTCTCGTGTGGTATATCAAGCCACTACCCTAAGAATCTGCTATTTTTTTCTGTGACTTAAATTTCACGGTCTAGTAGACTTCCTAAGATTCTCAGTATCGTAACAAGCAAATTGTATCATATCCCTTTCAAATCAAGAAAAAAGTCATGAACGGAGTGCATTGACGAAAACTATGACAAAAAATGCATGAATTGAAGAATAAAACGAGACTAAAATGTAAGATATTGTCCCATTCCGGTGGAAATGTTTTTTGTCGATATATATATCACTACATAATTCCTGCTATGTTTGTTTTGCCCCACTGTTTCGAGAAAATCAACGAATGAACGAGAAAGTCAAAGAAAAGACTGCAGCTGACACTTTGCAATTTTGGATAAATGAGCAAACAACATAAAAAAATCACATAATTTTCAATTGTTGATTAGATAACAAAGAAGAACAATTACATTTACACACCCTGCCATATATTATGGGGCATGCTAACACCAGCGATGCCACCCAAAGCACTCCTATCACCTTTTTTGCTCGTCCAACTGTACAGACGTACTTTGCTTTCACTGGGTGTAATATAGCATAGTATCTGAAAATATAAAATACAAATTATTTAAAGTGATTATTCAATCCCTTTTGAACATTGACAAAAATCATCAGTATCATTTATAGCAAGTGAAATTATTAAATAAATTTAACCAAAATAGGCGTGTCCATAATATTAAATGAGGGAATACAGATAGCAAAAAAGGGTACAAAATCAATGTATCAAAATGTATCGTCAATGCAATGATGAAACAACAATACCCTTAAAAATCATCAGACACACATATTAACTCAAATAGTCGTTAAACCAATCGTTTTAGTTGTTTTTCAATTTGTGCATTTTTGTGGCATTTTAGTTGTTTTTTATTACTTTATTTTTACACGTTTGTGTGTTTTAAACCTTTTAATTGTGGCCCAATATACCATTTCACTTTGTTATACAAAAAAGTCTACTTTTATGGTACTGCATAACATAAAACGATTAACCTAGGGCAAGTTATCTGTGAAGCAGTGAAAGAGGTATGACACTACTTATTCAGTCTCATATATATACTTCCATGTTAAATTACACATGCTTGAAACTTGGTTAAAGATTTACTAAAAGTTCAAATGAAGTGACACGTATCTCAACTTGAAGAGGCATACTCAATAATCTTGCAAGAAAAAAATCAACCCACCTTAACTTACATATAAGAAATAACTGGTTCCCGACAGTGAACAACACAAGAGTATGTACTCCCTCTTTGAGTTTTACATAAAAATAACCTACGCCTTCAATGTCTGTCCAATTTCTAGTTTTTGACAAAATCATGTAAATTTATGTAACAATGTCATCTTTCAAATTAATCAATTTTCAGTCGCCAACAGTTTGAATATGTAAAGTATAATATAAACACTTTTTTGGAACTATATCGTCTCCAATAAGAATTATGTCCATATATATATGTAGACTAGTTTCGAAATTAGTGCTGTTATACGAAAAGCTTTGTACTTCAAAAGCACAACAGGTTGCAATAAAAAATACTGTATACTGATGCAAAAAGATGATAAACGTTTGTTATGATTATTTACGTTGCATTTGTGTTATATCAGAGTCTTATTCACGATATAAATATACTATTCTTTCTCAAATTCACTCTCTAATAGAAAAAAGGAGGGAAACGGGGAATGTGTCAAAGATACAACGACCCAAAGGGGAGTAATAACAAATCAAAGCCACCATAAGATCTTCAATGAACGGTGAGGAAACCCCACACCCAACGGCAGGTCGAAGTAGCCCCTAAATAAAGAGTAATCAAGTTCAGTGAAATAAATATCATCCTAGACTCCTATAGACATAAAGTAAACTAACTAGAAAACAGACGATACAAACAAAGGCTTTTATAAATTTCTTGACTTAGGACTGGCGCAAACCTGCTGCGGCAGGGTTAAACTATTTTTATTGGGCCCAAACAATATTTGCTCTCTCCACACTCTATACTACGCTTCCTCATGATAAACTAAAATCTCGAATCAAAGGTATCATACAGATTCAAAACAAATTGTTGTATTAGTTATAAATCCACATTTTTTCATAAACCAATTTAAAGGAAAAAGTCATATCACGATGGAAACATATTATTACAATATATATCTAAATATAAATGATGACCAGTCACATTTACGTCACTGAAAATTATGAATGGACACCTTACGTTGAGCCTGCGCACTCTGTTAGAAATCAAAGGCATAGTTTTAATCAACATCTTTAAATGATTTCCACTTTTCAATTCCAAACCTGAATATAGTTTTATAGATTTCAATTGTATTTATTTCGAAACTGCCGTGCATCGCGAATTACATATAATGCTCAAAGGACGGTTATTTGCGTATCTAAGAATTCATGTGTGATAAACAACCGTAGCTGCAGGCGTGTGTTTCCTGTTGGCTACAATTGAGGACACACCAAATTGATGTCGATGTCATAACACACACACACACACACACACACAAGCTTTCAGGACATATTACACAAGCAGATTAATATACAGAAAACATTGGCGGATCGGTGGGGGGAGGGGTGCTTTCGGGGTTTGAACCCCTTTTTCTGGATTTCTTTCTGGCTGGAACCCCTTTAGACTCTCCTTCCCGAAGGCGAGATCCAAGTAGCGATATCTTTTTACTGACAGGAATCAAGTAATCGTAACCTTTTTTGCACATGTAATCAGTAATTTCTTATTGTTAGTAATACTGAAAATTGGGATGTTTTAGTAAATTTCACACAATATGGTCATCAAATAATCAGGAAATGTTCTAATAATCATTGCAAAAAATACATGGTAATCAAATAATCACAAATAAATTCCATAATAATAAGGTTTATCAAGAAAGTCACGAGAAGGCTCATTATTCATGTTCTTAAATAACCCGCATTACTATTTCGAGTATTTAGTTGAAGAGTAATATTACTCATATGAGTCGTCTTACTCCGCGACTCATATTCAAATTCGACATTTAGCGTGTCGGAAAACTTTATAGTCTTACGAATATTTATCTACATGTCGCGCACGCTTTAGTTTCAGGTTTCGCAGTACAAAATTACAACGTTTTAAAACAGAATCGCAGTCTTAAAAGACGGACTCTATTCGAGAACAACGACTGTTGACTTTTCCACTTTTTTTTATTTGACTTTTTCACTTTTTTATTTCCTTTTATTTACAGGAAGAAGCTTTCTTACTTTCTTACGCGAAGCTGCTAAGGCACAGGCACTTGTTTCATAAAAAAATTCCAGTCCCTCCCTCTCTTCTTCTACAAGGTAAGCAACTATTGTTTTTACCAGCCCCACTTCAACTCGATTTCGGCTGGTTATTTCTTATCCCTTCGATATCTGGATTGCACCGTTTGATTCCTGATATATTTTTCTGTACAACTATGTCAAAAACACCTACCTTTGGGTGCCCCTTCCCTTCCAATACACATAAATATTCATTGAATTTGGCCTTGCCCCATTTTTAGTACAAAAACAGTTTACANCATAATAATAAGGTTTATCAAGAAAGTCACGAGAGGGCTCATTATTCATGTTCTTAAATAACCCGCATTACTGTTTCGAGTATTTAGTTGAAGTGTAATATTACTCATATGAGTCGTCTTACTCCGCGACTCATATTCAAATTCGACATTTAGCGTGTCGGAAAACTTTATAGTCTTACGAATATTTATCTACATGTCGCGCACGCTTTAGTTTCGGGTTTCGCAGTACAAAATTACAACGTTTTAAAACAGAATCGCAGTCTTAAAAGACGGACTCTATTCGAGAACAACGACTGTTGACTTTTCCACTTTTTTTATTTGACTTTTTCACTTTTTTATTTCCTTTTATTTACAGGAAGAAGCTTTCTTACTTTCTTACGCGAAGCTGCTTTTATTTTATTTTATTTTTTGTGTGTGTGTGTGTAATTTATTTCAAAAGTTTTTTGTTTTTACCATTTCTATCTTTCTTTCAACTATTTAAGGGGGTAGACCTGGGGTACGAGGAGATAACTCTGTTTTTCTCTTTTAATTACTTACACAAACAAATAGGTATGATCAAAATTTTAAAATTGTAAAAAATTTTCCGAACAACAAATAAATATTCATTTTGTCATGAAAACAAATACCCAACATCCAGTTATTTATGATGAGTGCATTTTACTCTAAATTATTGGAATGCTATCCAAAGATAATGAAAATATGTAAAAGTCGGATTTCTTTCAAGGGAGGCAATTTAAAGCACAGATTCAGCAATTTTATTGCTTTTTGCACACTTTATAGTTATATAATGAAAACAAGATAATATTTAGAAAAATGAAACATTAAATTATCAAATAAATTATTTATATGTAAAATTGCATTTTGTCGGTAAATGGTCTTTTTCGCGAATAATTATTTACCTGTGTTTATCCAGGTAATTTTTCAAAAAAGTACGAGTAATGTCCCTTTTCGGGATAGTATACCTTAAAACTTAATCGCAATATTTTCCCGATAATATCATAAAATAAAAAAAAAATCATGAATGTAATTATAGGAAAACTATCAATACATTTACTGAAAGAAATAATCATTGAAAACATCATAAAATAAGATAGTTATTTATGTTTTTATTTAAACCGTTTCGGGTTCGAGAAACAGGAAATTCTGACACATCTAATTTCATATCTTGTTTAAATTCTGGGACAAAACGGCCGAGCCCAGAGCAGACTTGTCAAAACGGCTATAACAAGAACAGCCTTGACAAGAACGGTCATGGCCAGAGCCGACATGGCTAGAATGACCATGGCCAGAACAGACTTAGGTAGAACGGTCATGCCTAGAGCAGACTTAGGTAGAACGGTCATGGCTAGAACAGACATGATTCTAGGACAAGAGCAGACATGACATGATTCTAGGACTGTTCTAAGTCTGCTCAAAGTTAACTTCAAGTTAAGTTTGAACTGTTCTCGTGACTGTGCGAATTGTGCTCCTCTACTCACAGACTTGTTTTTAAATTCATATGAGACTGAATTTCTTCAGAGACTCGTAAAAGATCATAGAATTAAAGATGCTAGATCCTTCAGTCTCACTTATGGATATATTGGTGATGTTCTCTCCATTGATAAGGCATCTTTTGCTAAATGGATCTCGAGATAGATGAGACGGAAAGACCACTAGATCTATATCTTTTTGGACTTACATCTCGAATTTGACGAAAATGGAAATGTCAGAGCAAAAAATTAGGACAAAAAGGACGATTTTTATTTCAAAATTAACATGGACAGTAACATTCAAACTTCTTCTGCTAACGGAGTTTGTGTTTCACAGCGAGAGCTAACATTATACAGACTTTCTCATTAGACATAGTTATCTTTATGACCGCATTGTTAATCAAGGTTTCATAAAATACCGTCTCATACAATCATAAAAAACTCTTTCATAGATATTAGTCTCTTGTGGAAAAATGTGAAGTTTCGGTCCCAACTGCGATTCAAGAGTCATTTTAATTGAGTACGGGTATGAACATATTACTGAGTACGGGTATGAATATTTCTTTTCACCGTCTACGACTTTTCAATAGTAAAAAAACGTAAAATACTTTAGTGGTGCTCCAAAAAAAACCTGTTTAACCCACCATTTCTTTAGAAATGCCTGTTTATCTTTAGAAATGGTTATGTATTCCGGTATATGCATGAAATCATTATGCTAAACTCCTCACAGGAAGGGATCTTGGTGGAAGCTGTATACTGAGGGTGCATAAAATAATTTGTCAGTTGGTATTGGGTCTGGAGCTTGCATGTCAGTTAACTGCTAGTAGTCTTTTATGATTTCATGTTTTTGTCCGTATATTTAGTTCTTCTTTCAGTTTAATTTTTCACAATTGACTTCGGCCTATTGCTAACTGAATTTTACTGTTGTTACTATATCACATTGGCAAGGGGGAAGGTTTGGGCCCAATAAAAACTAGTTTAACCCCGCCGCAGCAGGTTTGTGCCTGTCCTAATTCATTACGCCTTTGTGTGTCTTGTCTGTTTTCTAGTAAGTTTACTTTATGTCTATAGGAGTCTAGGATGATGTTTATTCCGCTGAACTTGATTACTCTTTATTTAGGGGCCGACTCCGACCTGGCGTTGGGTGTGGGGTTTCCTCACCGTTCATTGAAGATCTTATGGTGGCTTTGAGTTGTTATCACTCCCCTTTGGGTCGTTGTCTCTTTGACACATTCCCCGTTTCCTTTCCTTTTTCTATACAAAGTCGGGACCATTGCGGTCGATAATGTTTCCGATGGTTTTCCACCTGCTTTGTTTTTTTACCCCTGGGACATTGGCTCTTGACAATTCTTCTCTGTAATTCTCTTATCACCTCCATATACAATATAGTATTCATGAGATCCAAACAGAACAGCATCCTGATGACAACATACAGAATTACTACATCCTAGTACGAAATAAAGTATAATCTTAAGCCTTGCTACATCAACAGTTGCTATCAAACAATCATTGCGTGGTATGTGAGATACCGTGTCTATCAGACAGTCATGCAATCATATTTCGATTATTTATCTCTTGTGGTGCCACAGGGATTGATATTTTCATGTTGTCTCCTTTGGATATCAAGGGGACCAGTTTCTGAATTGGTAACCATTCAAAAATTGGTTTGGACTTCTTTGAAATAATCGGATAGTCAGAGGTAGTGACTATTTGCAATCTAATGGGGAACGTGTCCTGTGGATCTCTCTACCTACCGTAGAGGATTGTAGCTTTCGTTGTCACCGACGAAGCACAGGCTTAAATAGATATTTCTGTTATCTTCATCTTGCCATAAAGTGTTCATGCAATTTAACAATGTGGCCGTATTTTGCCAATCAATATGATTGTTGTATTATTTTCAAAATCTAATTGAATGTCCATTAAGTCTATCATGGTCGGGTCAAGCAGCGGACAACAGTGGCCTTTTGCATGACTTTTGCTGGAATTGCAAGTGATGGAATTTGCCTATTAATTAAAAAAACTCGTATATTTAATGTGCAAAAACATCACCAGAATAGCACTTATAACGTGTAATTGAATTAATATTACTAACGCTAAACGACTGAACTATAGCGGGTTTTACACTAGAGGCTGCAAGAATTTTAGTGGGTGGTTTAAAACGAAAAAGGGCATCAAATTACTAATTTTACGAAAAGATATTGAGTACATGAACATGAGACCATAGCACATATGTTAACTCCAACTGCATTAGATTTTAATGAGATTTATTGCCGTTCACCAGAAGCACTAGAACCCAAACATAGGAAATCCACAATTTCAAAAAATGTATGAAAAGCATAAAATCGAACGATCAGTAATATCAAATATACTTATATAAGGAAGGTAGGCTTTAGAATTTACATAATAATAATTTACATAAATTAAGATAATAGTTATAAACAAATTAAACACATGAGTACATTCTAAATCAAAATTCATAATAAAGAGACTTTTTGTTTTATTTCAAAGAAAATAAGTAAAAGAATCACGTACAAGAAGAAGATATGGCCAAAAACTAGTTATAGTCATTCTTACAGAAGTTGTTATTGTTAAACCCGTTCTCCAAGTATTCTATGAAGATCAATTTTTAGGGTGTAAAATGTAAAACAACTGACCAATAACATTCATATATATTTATATTTGAAACTTAGTTACTCTTATTGACTACATAATTTCACATAAAAGGAATCAAATGGTGAATGAATATCAAAATACCGAAGTTACTGTTAATTTATTTTCTGCATATGCGCATTTCGACAACTTATGTCTCATCAGTGCAGATGAAACCAAGACATTTGGAAGTCCATTAACCAAAACGTGTAAAATCTGATGGAGAACAAATGACCAAAAGGGTCTAAAATCAGTAATATGAAAGGATGTGAAGTAAGTGCACATGAGACAAAGTCTCTACAAATACATGGTTTAAAAAGTGCAGGAACACCGCTTTTATTGTTGTTCTTCATCTTGAAGTCACCATGAGGCCTTCAATAATGAGCTTTGCTCATACCTCAAGGTAAGTTCAAGACGACCCCTAGCACTGCTTGAGCGGAATTCTTTGCTATTTGTCGAAAAATGCTACATCCATGTCTTTTCTGGTCATGGATGCGGGATTGTCAACAAACAGTAATTACACTGGCACAGTGCTTTTACAATCACTGTCATCCATTGCCCGACAAAAGCTCTTGTGTCTTAAGCTAGTGGACGATTACAACATATAAACAAACACAGGGCTCTCATCAAGTTGATTGTAAGAAAACTTAGCATTTTAAAATAGTGAAATGTGGGCACTTTAGCAGTTGGTCAAAATAACATTTTGCAAATTAAAAGCAAAAATTTGAGAGTATGATAGTATATCCAAACGACAAATTTTCTCACGAACAAGTGCACCATAACTGAAATATATAGAGATCATACATCTCTCGCATGGGGAATCTTTTTACGGACTCCACAATGCAGGACAGACAATCTCCAGTCGTAAATGGTGAATGAAATGATATGGAGTAAATGAACATGAGACAAAGTCTCTACAAAAACATGGTAAAAACAAGCAAAGGAACACGCTCTTAATAATGTTCTTCATCTTGAAGTCACCATGAAGCTTTCAACAATGAGCTTTTTGCTCATATCTCATAGTAGGTTCAAGACGGCTCCTAGTACCGTTTGAGCGGAATTATACTACATCCATGTCTTATCTGGTCATGATAGTATTTTTTGCATCTTACAAACAGTTAATATGTATGTCGTTTATTAAAACACAAATTCCGTTTAGCATGTCGTTATATTATTAACGTACATGTTTAAAACAAAACCAATGAATGCAAAAGAGAAAAAACATAATACAACTATTATGTATCGCCAGATTCTGCCAAATAGCACATGTAACATACTCTGTATATATTTTTGTGGTATATTCCTTTCATATATGAACATAGACCTTAATTATTTTAAAACTTATGTTCTTCCAGAACAAATTAATTTTAGGAGAACGGGAACTACTCAACTATGCACTTACTCAAAATCCATTTCAGGAATATTGTTCATTCATTGATAAATGCGATACATCAATACCATTAATTGTTGTGAAATTAGAAACCCACTTTTAATGAGTTTTTAAATTGGTTTGATATGGATTGTGAAGACTTGATGTAAATTAAAGAGGACATTTCCAAAACGTAGCAGCAAAGCAAGATTTACTAGAAATCAGTTGAAAGTAGCACAAGGAAATACTTGAATCTTATACAATACAGTTTAATACCTTTTCTCACTTTTCTCACTTTTACCATTTATCTACAAACTGTGTTTATTTCAGATTAAAGATAGAAGAAGGGTTTACCCCTTAATAATATAAATAAATGCTTGCTTTTTTAATATAATTACTACAAAATATTATTTAATATCAACTGTTTTTTTGTATTCTTAAAATTGCTGTTTAATACCCCTACGCATCTAAACAGAATATCATTTGAGACCACTCTATTTAGTTCTACAATTTTAGCTTAGTATAAATTGTCGGCATTATTTTCATGTCACAGAAGAGTAAATTATCCGTAAATTAAGAACTTTTCAAAATATATGAAGCACATATAATTGAAATCAAGAAGTTGGGTGCTTTATAAGGTAAGGTTTCAAGATCAATTGATTAGAAAAAAGAATGGAAACGGGGAATGTGTCAAAGAGACAACGACCCAAAGGTGAGTAATAACAACTCAAAGCCAACATAAGATCTTCAATGAACAGTGAGGAAACCTCACACCCAACGGCAGGTCGGAGTCGGCCCCTAAATAAAGAGTAATCAAGTTCAACGAAATAAACATCATAGTTCGAATTTTACGTTCAGTGAGCAATATTCCAGCTATATCAGGACGAGAACAAATTAATCAAATAAAAATTAACGCGAAAAAGAAACAAAGTTGGCATGGACAATCGGGGATTGCGAGTTTTGATTGCAAATGGGGAGAAATGGGAAGGTAAAGGAAATTAATTCTTCTATGCAGCTTCAAAAAGGTTTAAGTCTTTCGAAAAATATAGGAATACAATAAAGGGATAACAGGAAACATCTACAAAATATATGGCCGAAAATTTCAATTACTACAATTTGAACGGAAAGTACACAAGAAAAAACACAAATTTTACAAAAAACAAATGTAAAAAACGATAGGAACTCGGGACAGCGCCGAACTTGGTGTTGACACTAGCAAAAACCACCGGTATGAAACCGGTTTATGGGTAACAAAACCTCCACTTTATCTGTCCCGTTTCCATATAGTATAATAAAAATACAAATGAGATCAAATACGGGTAAACTGCTAACATCATGACCACAATCTTGAAAGGAGAGAAACTGACAATACAAAATGTATATAATTTTGATATATAGGTCAAGGAGTGCTTAACATTTAATTGACGGCTCCTCAATGAGCCTAGAATACTGGTACAGGAACAGAAGAAAAATCAAACTCAAAATTTCCATGGTTTGGTTTTGAAAGGGTTTGGTCAAGAATCATCATATATTTCAACAGTTATTGGCAGTATCAGTGAGAAGCCAGTATGTAGGTACAATTTTCAGTTCTTTAGATCTCAAATCTTATTTAACGGATGCAAGTAGAATATCTTGCCGATATCCCTTATTACATAAAGAATGTAAGCTAGTTTTTATGGATTTTTAATCAGATTTTTCAATTTTTTTCTAACATCAGATCCGTAATCAACGAGGATTAGAAATGCTCTTAGTACTAAACTGTTTGCAAGTAACGCCATATTTAGATATCAAATATTCATAGCTATTAGAAAACTTCTATAATGTGTTCAACAACTTATGAACTCTGTAACCATTTTGTAAAATAAGTGAGAATCGAACCGTCAGTGCTAAACAAATAATCCAAGGACAACATCGGAAAAACAAAGAAACAAAGACATAACATGAGTAAAGAACAGAAAAGTAAAAAAAACACACACACACAAACACCTACAAAGATGAACAAAACGGATCAAATAAAAAACCATAGGTGAGATCAGGTACATCGGTAGAGTAAGCATCGCTTGCTTCTTGTAGAACACCCGCTGTTTTGAACATGCCAACACCTGCAGAAAAGTCTAATCCGGAAGAGAAAAAACATTTAGCTGTAAAGAGAAAGATTTGTTCTCATCTGGAAAACATATATCCCATAGCAGTTCAGAAGATCGTAAAAGTTTGTCTGTGATAGTAAGGTGAGGTTCATAGAAATCGCCAAGAATAGAAATAAAGCGTGCGAATCGTATCAGTTGAGAGATATACACCTCGTAGGATGGAGCTAGAGGAATTTTGCCGTCAAGAAAAGGGGAAATAAGTATTACTAGTAGTGAAATCAAAATAATCCCTTTTGTCATATATTTTAAGTTTTTTTTATTTCACCAGAGTCAATAATACTAAGCAGTATTTGGAATCATTGTTAGCTTTATTTAATTTCAGTTCCTGTGTGTAAATGATGTCTACATAATCGGAAAACTGGGGATTGTCAATAGCAGTGATGTCATCAATATATCTGCTGTTATCATTGAAGATAGGAATAATTTTATCATTGTTTTGTATGGTTCCGTTTTGAAGTTTTTTATTGAACTCTCGTTCTTAATAGAACAGAAAAAGATCTGCAATGAGAGGTGCAGACTTTGGCAATACCCATGACCTATTGATAAATAGTGTTGCCAAACCGAACAACAATGTTGTCCAGTAAAATGTTTAATGCATTAATCATATCCAATTTCCAGGGACAATGATTATTGTAAGTGATATTATAGATGTCTTTATAGTACATAAAGCTTGCTGTTTCTCCGCAGTGCATGTGTACAATGGTTCATTTATAGGCTTCATAATTTACATGATTACCCCTTAAGGATAGAGTATTCTCCTACCAAGTCTTGAGGACGCGTCCAGTCAGTTGGTTATATAATATAAATAAACCAACGTCCATTAAGAAAATTATGGAATATGTTTGTAAAACATCGACTGAAACTATGACCTTCAACTGAATGATATTTACATATTATTGTGATAACATGATATATGTGTTGTTTTTGAGAATTATCTTTAACAGCATTAGTTTAAATACTTTGGTAACATGATATATGTTTGTTTCTGAGACTTGTATTTAACAGCATTAATTGACTGTTTCCACAATTAGTACGATTCTGTCGAAACCTCGGAATTGTAGAAAATATGTTTATCCTTCCTTTAGGGCTTCACACTTCCAGAGCTTTATTATTGTATTGTTGATTGTCCGTTTTTGCCGATTTGCGATCAAATCGGCAGCTAAGAATTGGAGGGAAGCATTTCCTGTGTCTGGCTTATTTTGTTTCTTTCAAGGGCTATAGTTTAGTACTTGCTAGCAAACGTTTTTTTAAGATATAG
This sequence comes from Modiolus philippinarum, assembly GCA_002080025.1. Taxonomy (NCBI): domain Eukaryota; kingdom Metazoa; phylum Mollusca; class Bivalvia; order Mytilida; family Modiolidae; genus Modiolus; species Modiolus philippinarum. The sequence continues at coordinate 201,399 of MJUU01072669.1, forward strand.
TTACATGAAAGGTCTTACTAACAACTGGCTAGCAATATGCGACCTTACATATGATGTTTGCATAGCCATGTACTTTTTAATTTTAACGTGTAAATGCAACGTATTTTTCGTGATATTGGGGTTTACTACATGGGTTAACTACCATTCAGCAGTACATGTAAGTGTAAACAAATAAATACGCGATAGATACATTTAGGATTGTCAACATGAACAGAATATGGTATGTGGTTTTAAACTTATTCATTAGAAGCGATTGTCAACATGAACAGAATATGGTGTGTGTTTTTAACCTGTGCCGAATTGGGGTTCACTACCATTCAGCAGCACTTATGTAAGTGTAAACAATTAAATACGCGATGCAACACATTGTTATTCATTAGGGGAGCGATTGTCAACATGAACAGAATATGGTGTGTGTTTTTTACCTGTGCCGAAAAAGACCTGGGAAAAGTGGACGATTCTTTTTTTTTACTACAGGTAAAAATTGTTTTACATTCTTTTTCATTCAAGACTTGACCCATTTGGCACGAGGGTTTACAGGTTATAAATACATGCAATTTATAAGATAAAGATAACAAATAAAATATAATACGATATGATATAATCTATTTCATTTAATGATAATGATAAATGAAAGAAATAAAATTATTCACATGACAACATAAAATATGTGAAAAAGAATGTGCACAAATCCTTGGACGAAGCCTAGCACAGGGGCATGCGCAACTCAAGTTTTTACCTGCGTTCAAGCATAGACAAAAATACAAGCTTCTTATCCATCATTTTGCATCAATAATCAAAAGTAACATTCGCTTTCTTTATAAAAATTACAAATTACCACCAATCTGTTGGACAAAATAAAAAAAAACATTTCTAAAGTTTTTAATATTTCAGTTGTTTGCTCTCCTGGCCTAATGGGCCATGTCAGCTTTTGCCATCATTATGCGTCCATGGTATGTCTTATCTGTCCTTCAACAATTTCAAAAACAACTGAACAAAATGAACCGAAATAAGCTTGAATCATCACCAAGGTATAGCTTTTCAAAATTGTGTTTCATTAGATAGTAGAACAAACTTAACCTCAAATGGATGGTTCAGTGAACTGTGTCGGGCTGGCATGTAACCATATAGATCTTGCTATAGACCAAATATAAAATGTAACCATTCCACTGCCAGAATGCTCATAATAATTAATTACACAAAAAAATGTAAATGCTGAAAATCAGCAAGCTTTTTTTGGAAAACTTATACTTGTTGTATCTTTGTTTTGTCTATTCTTTTCTGTTTATGTTGCCTGTATATCAAATGTTTTTACCTTTTATTTCCATATTTTCTCCTCTGAGAGCTATTTCGTTATTCTTTTACAAATGTATTCCAACATTTTCAAGCAGTACAAATGTGTATATGTCGAAAATCTTGTTTAAAAAGAGCAAATTAGAAAAATACAAATTAATTTAAATAAAATGCATTCCTCATTAATCACTAAGTGCCAATGAAAACGCAACACCTGATATTCATGCTTTAGAAATCTTCTATGTCGTGCTAAAGAATTTTTCCTTACCAAATTACTAAGCCAATTGCTCGCTTAAAATTTTGCATCAATGTTTTTTTTTTAGTCCACGCTTGAACATTTGTCACAGCATCAACGTTTGATTCCGTGGTCAAAAACAAAATTCCCAAATTGTCTGATCATTTCAATCACTCTGACGAAAAATTAAAGATAAAATGCTTCATTCTCCAAATTCTGACTTCCAATTTTGCAAAAAAGTTGTTTAGAGTTGAAATTGGTCAAAAATGGCAATGTTTTGAATTTTGGGGTAAAAATACGGATTTTGAGAATTTTAATTCTAAACATCAGAAAGATTTGAAAATGTGCACAAATGTTCTCAAATGCTCCAAAAGAAGCTGACAAATATTCAAACCGATTCATCGTGGTTCACAGAAGATAAACGTTAAAGTAATGTCTGCTAATGGGAAAACAAGCATTTTGAAGTAATGTCTGCTAATGGGAAAACAAGCATTTTGTGAAACAACAAAGGGAATGTTTAAAGCCCCTATCATTCATGGATTAAATGAAAACCGGTCCCAAAACTTTGAGATGGGAAAATGTTTTCATGGGGTTAAGCTTTGTAGGGGACAATAAAAGAAAACCAATCATGCGTAAATTCACGCCAAAACCCCATTCTTGTGCATTTCGTGAAATGTATTTCATTTGGCGTGGTTTCAAAAATCAGTCATGCGGAAAATTGTTTTTTTAAGCTTGTGTATTACGAGTAAATTGGCAGTTAAATTTGTTGAAAATTGTTATTTTTGCGAAAAAAAAATAAGTGTTGCTTTTGTATTGGCACTCAGTATATATATTTATCTACCCACTTGTCCTTTAAAACCAAAACGGATTTCAGCTTAGACGTGTGCATTGAAAGATAGAACATTTTTCTGGAAAAAAATAATAAAAATAAAGATTGTATTTGTAGAGCCTTTGTTTAATGTGCATTTACTTAATATCCTTTAATTGTTTATTTATAATTTTTTTTAGTTAATTTTTTATTCGCTAACGTAATGGCATGCTTTGTTGAAAATCATATACTTGGTAGACATTTTGATTTTTAACTCAATTCTGTTATATAAAAAAACAGTCCCGATGTATAATATTAAACTACATTCAGTGCTGTAACAAACTATCTTTTTTAATTTTTATAGCTTTTTGATGCATACCATTTCAAAAGCTTTTTGGTTTAAACATAATTATTAGTTAAGTAACATACAAATATTATACATATACATATTACAACAACAAATAGGATTCAGAAACAAGCATAACAATGCTTTTATAAATCTGTCTCCATATTAGAAAGACATAGTATATTCATATAATAAATTGCATGCTCAGAATATTCTTATATGCTAAGAAACTATAGTAATAAAATATAACAAAGGGTCTAGATAGAAAAATATCAAGAAATAAATAATGTGAAAAATAAAGGAATTTGTATGAGATATTCAGTGACTCAAGAATTGAAACGCTTACTTTTGATGAAAAATTTTTGAAAGAGCTTAAAAATTTCACAGTTTTGTTCATCAGATAGAACAGTGGATCCCAAAATAAGAAGATTTGTATCAACTAAAACATTCAAATTCATACTCATAAGAGAAGTCAGGATATCTTGTCTAGCATTAAAATATCTATTACAATAAAAATATAATGCTGAACCGATTCAATTTGACCACAAACACACCTGGGTGATTCAACCAATTTTTTCAAAAATAAATGTACATTTAAAGAACTACAGTTCATTCGTAACCGTGCATGAAAAATCTGACCAAGTCTGCTACCAGAATAATAAAAAGAAGGAACTTTGGAATTTTTACGTAAGATCTGGTTCTTAAAAGATGAAAAGGATTCTGTTTGGCGAGTATTTAATGATAGCTTATCCCAATCTTTAATCGTAGAAGGCAGGAAATAGTTTGAATATAGACTTGTACGAGTCCGTACTTCTTGTAAATTTAGTGACTTACGTGTATTATGACGATGCTGTGTGCCAACGGTAGAAGGAATTAAGTCCACTAAATACTGGGGAGTTTTATTATTTAGCATTTTATGAAATAGAAAAAGTCTGTGGTTCTTCCGTCTGTCTGTCAATTTTTCCCACTCAGTCTCATCATATAAGTTTTGGTGTGATGTGACCTTGGTACCCCCTGTAACTATTCTGGCAGCTTCTAATTGAACAGATTCCAGTTTATTAATCAAGCTTAAGTTATTAGTATCCCATATAATATTTGCGTATTCTAGTATAGGACGAACAAATGAAATATACATTTTCTCAAGGGGTTAAACGATTGAGAGTAAATTTAAATTTCCTCATAATATCTAGCCTCGTATAAGCTTTACCAAAGATAATCAATATTGTTATGCCAAGATCCATCATCAGATATAATTACTCCGAAATGTTTATGAGAATTTACACATTGTATTTGTTGATTATTAAGTAGAAGAGGGGGGTTAACAGGCTTATTTGTCTTCCTAGAGATAACAAGAGTTTCTGTTTTTGAGGGGTTAAATGTTACTAGCCACTTCGTAGCCCATTGATGTATCTTTTCGAGATCGTTATTTAAAATGGTTCAAAAGGATTTTCTACCACAAGGTATAAGCTCGTATCATCTGCAAACAGTTTAATGACAGAGTTAATTTCTTCAACAATGTCATTTATGAAAATAAGGAACAATAATGGTCCCAAAATAGACCCTTGAGGCACACCTGCTCTAATCATTCAGTACTCAGAATTTGAACCATTCAAGACTACCCTCTGAACCCTCCCTTCAAGATAATTTTCGAACCAATTCAGTAAATTGCCAGCAATTCCCAACTGTTTTAGTTTAAAAAGATGTCCTTTGTGCCAAACTCTGTCGAAAGCTTTACTCACATCACAAAATATCACCCTAATTTCCTTCCCTCTATCTAATGCTTTCCCAAAGTCATTCGTAATATCGACAAACTGATTTACTGCAGAGTCCCCTTTAGAAAACCCAGACTAATTCCTTGTAAGAATATTATTTTGTAATAAAAAATTGTGAACGTGTTTATATATACATCTCTCCATACACTTGGAAATAATACAAAGCAACGAAATAGGACGGTAATTTTTCACCTCATTAGGCTTGTTACTTTTAAATACAGGCGTAACATTAGCCAATTTCTAATTAGTAGGATATATGCCTGTACTTAAGGAGAAGTTAAATAACTTGCATAAAGGATATTTTAAGACACAAGCAGCTTCCTTCAATAGCCTAGGTCTAATAAGATCAGGACCGGATGCCTTCGTTGAGTTTAAAATTGACAGTACATCCTCAACTTCGTTTGCATTGAGTGAAATACTTTCAATTATATTTCTGTAGTTAGTCGTCATATAAGCGGGAGGTTGATGCATCAATAAACCCGGTTTAACCCACCATTTTATTTATAAAATGCCCGTTCCAAGTCGGGAATATGACGGCTTGCCAAAAATTGTGTTCCCCTGATTCAGTCGAATGTTATACGGATTTTCCTTCTGACTGGTTTCTTCCTTTGATCGATTCGGACTTTTGTTGTCACTTTTGTTTTATTCATTAAGAGAAACAAAATTAGGTAATTCTTTACCAGCATCATTTACTTGAGCTTGAGCTGCAAAGTAAGAATTAAATTCATTTGCTTTATCAAAATCATCGTAAATTAAATTATCATCTTTAAGTAAAGGGGGAATACTGGATTCAACCCCTTTAATACCTGATAATTGTTTAACCGTTCGCCACCAATTGCTACTAGAATAGTGTTCATTTGATAAATTACGTATTAAATTTCCGGTATAATCGTCTTTGGCTTTACGCACCTGGCTTTCCGAAACTTTTCCCAATCTGACGGACGGTTTGATTTTTTAGCCTTTCTGTGAATCCTATTTTTGGTTCTAATTTTATTACGTATTTTCGATGTCAACCATCGTGGACCCCCCTTACGTATGTTAACAATTTCATTCGGGATTACCGATTCGGCAGTTGTAATAATGACATTAGTAATTTTATCAGTAATATTATCGATATTTCCTGATAAGAAGAATGAATCCCAGTCAACTTGATTTAGTTTCAGTCTAAACTCATAATCTGCCCGGTTATACATCCATACTTTGCGTTTGAAAGCTTTGGGTTGAGTTTTCGGCAAATTTAAAAACCCAAATACTGGACAATGGTAACGTACTTGATCGAGAAGAGGAGGACCAACACAGGAAAATAAAAGTCGATCAACATTATTCGTTAAAATCAAGTCTAACAGTGATGACGAGTGTTCAGTAAAGTGGGTGGGTTCGTCGATCGATTGTACAGGACTATATTTCAAAATCATAGATTTTATTTTGGTTTTGGTTGGATCAAGCTGATTATCATTAAAATCCCCCGCCACCAAAATACAATCAACATTATTTTCATCAGCTGCCTTGTCAATTGAATTTTCTAATTTCTCCCATGTTTCCTGAGAATTATTAGGAGGAATATAATATGCAGCAAACAAGACTTTTTCCCCATTTAATTTAAGTTGCAGCCATATACCTTCAGAATCATTTTCTTCTAAATCAAAACGTCTTATTGCATGTATATTTTGTTTAACATAGATGGCAACCCCTCCCCCATTTTACCGACCCCCCTATCACGCCTAAACGGTATCTGATAGTTTGAGAGACGTATAGAGTCATCTGTGTTTGTATTGTTTAGCCACGTTTCGGAGAACGATAAGATATCAAAATTTTCATACTCCGCCTCGATGTTATCCAATTGAGGTAGAATACTCTGAATATTCAAGTGCATAAATGAAACTGAGGTTGCAAACATGTCGCATATCTTATGAGTTAATATCGAATCGCTCAAATTCGAAAATGAACTATTAATCGAGCCAATATCGTCCTGCTCAGGGCCCGGATTTAATTCTATTCCAACCACGATTAATAAAATAGAAATAATTATAGTAATATATATAATCATATACGAAAAATCAGATTACATTTTATTTCGCAAGTATTTAATTTGTCATTACCTGCACGTGGTGAGAATTTGTGTTTATGTTTAGATAGATCAACAAGAAAATAAATTTAAAAGCTAATATCCTATTTACTGAATATATCAAATATATACAAATAGCGTCGAGCAGACTTAGTTTATTTTTTAAACTACAGTGTAGTTTATAATGGAAAAGGCCAACTCTCATTCTGTATTGATTAATATCAACACCCATTGATTCTGATTATGTTACACCTGATTGGTCGAGAGAAAACGAGAGTGGCCTGTGAGTAATTTGAATAAACAATATAAACAAAAACAGTCACACAAAACAACGATATTGCTGCGGTCAAGGAAGTGGCAAAACTTTCAATTTACCGATATTAAGATTTACACCCAAGCTCCCAACCTTTCACTGACTCGCTTTCGTGCAAAGACAACATTGTATACATTTGTCATGTTTTCACGTCTGATATATCTACAATGTAGACATTTGACATATGAATCTAACACATTGTGTAAGCTTGGGGTGTTAATATTGACTTCATTACAATATAAGTTTTGCAACTTTCTTGACCGCAGCAATATTATAAAATTCATTATAATAAGATACAAAAGATAATGGTGAGCACTCAGGTGAGTCAATACATGGAACAAAACAAATTTGTGAGGAAACAACTAAACTCATACAAAAACAAGAGACATGGGAATGATAACTAAACATATATACAAAAATAATACATAAAATAAGATAAGTAGTCATCGGAAGGGCCGGTCTACTTATTATGTTGTGGAAATTTGTCCAAGGATGTGAATGGGAAAATAGTACGTAGTGTAATTTATCATAAAGCTCAAAGGTTGATGATTTAGGTAGATACACAATTTTAAATAAATTAATAAAAACAGCATACAAGCTTTAATGACTTGTTTGTTATAAAAGAGGACATCGGTTATAATTGTAAACATAGTTGTCATTTTGTCATTTTTGGATTGATAATGATAATAGTTGTAAAGTACTTGTAAGTATAAAACATTACTGATGTTTTCATATTCATAGCACTATTGCCTGTTTTGTTAGACATGGGTTTGTCAAGTAAAAACAAGAAAGGATCAGATGATCCATTGATCATAATAGTTACCTTTGTATTGTGTTCCATTTTTGGGTTAGGTTTAATATACAAAAAATAAAATACAGAATAGAATAGAATAGAATAGAATAGAATATGCTTTATTAACCAAT
>MJUU01072670.1:714-12446 GCA_002080025.1 Modiolus philippinarum
TGACATATTTTAGTTGCGATCGATGTTGCTCAACATTTTTATTCTCTTCTTGTAACCCTGGTGCTTTCAGCTGGATAACCCTGAGCATCGCCCAAGTTGGCACTCCATGGCGGCTGGGGAGCAAGGGAGTGACCTTGATATAATTTTTGTCAAGAATACCGCTCAAGTGCACGCTAGGGGCCTTCTTGATCTCGCTGGAGGGGGTGAATATTGTTCAACTCTAGTTGAAGACCCTCGGGCGACATCAAGATGTAGACAGCAATAAAAGCCCTGTCCTTGATAAACTGGAGTTTTCTATGTATCGTGTGCGTTTTTGTCACATGTACATTCACTCCATATCCTTTCATTTTTTCTACATTATGGCCAATATCTAAAGTACTGGTGAAAGTATCTTGGAAGGTAAGCCTCCGATGCCATTTCTATTACTATGCTCATATTAGTTTCTTTTGATGTCTTTGATGTTATGTTCTATCTTCCATTTCGTATTTTATAATCATCCTTATTTGTTATACTGTTTTATTCATATTCTTTCTTTCGGAGGGTTGCTTATTAGAAATTTTAATTTCACATCCAATACGAGAAATATCAATTATCATCATTTAGATGAGGCATATAGTTCTTATAAAGTCAGTTTTATAAAAAAAAAATACTTGATGTGTTTTAAAAGACCTTTTTCGCAACAAGACAATTGTAATACCTACAATCTTAATATGGGTAACGACATAAGCGTGTTTTTTGCAAGAGAGAGAGTCTGATCTTGTTTCAATTTATATGTGCAACGTGCTTGGCTTTTCCCGTTTAAATTCTTCCTTATATCTCAGAGTATAATGTGGCAAAATAGTTTAGTGCTCATAAAATTAATGCACCTTTATGTAAGATATTTTTCAAAATCTCCATGTTATTTGATTTTGATTGCTACAATTAAACTTTTTTTACATTTTTTTCTGTACCACCTCTTTCATATGTTTAGATCTTCAAGATGCTTATCTGCACTGAAGAAACATATGTTGTCGAAAAAATTTCTGCCGAACTAAATCTTCTGCTATTTTTGTATTCATTTGTTGGAAGTATTGCAATTCTTCGGCAGTAATAATGAGTTCTTTATTTTTATTTGAACGTCGTTTTCATGTGAAGTACACAGGGAAAATCATTTTTTTGCACTGTATGAAATACAAAGTCGAATGATTGTGTTTTCATTTTTATGCTTTGCGATTCAGAAGAAATGATTTTGTGTTTAACTTATGTTACTACGGCGCATTAACCAGTATGAATAAACAATGAAAAGGATATGGATTAATGCACATGAGACAAATTCTCTACAAATATATGGTAAAACCAAATAATGGAACGACGCTCTTATTTTTGGTATTCATCTTGAAGTCACCATGAAACATGGTTGATCAGCACTAGATTTTTTTTCAGATTTAGTTTGTTGTTTTTGGATTTTTTCTCCGTTTACCCAAAATCCATTATATAGGGTCTGTAAGTCTCGTCATGTGACTCACGAGAAGCCACGATAAACAAGCAATTTGAAAACGCTTCCCGCCAAAACATGACGTCTGAGGATTGTGACGTTCACATATTTGATTGAAAAGTCATGTTTTAAATGTAACTTCCGGGTACAATTATTGGTCCTGGAAGTTCAAAACTTGAACGAGACTTACAGGCCCTATTGTCAAGTCACAAAATTGGATCGTTCTGTATAATGGAATAAATAGAAAAAAAAACAAGAATGAGACGGTGATTTGAATATTTGGACAAGGCCAATTTTATTCAAAAATAGAATAACTGTGAATAAGTCTTTTTTAAAATTCAAACAATAAATAAAACTTTTAAAGGAAAACAGAACAAAAAAAGTCATTATATCACATGTTACATGATGAACCTAGCGTACACTTTACGTATTTGTCTTACAATTTACGCCCTAACTACGTCAAGTGACTCCAGGTAAGCGACTAAATGCACAGCAGAAAATTTTTTTCTTATATTGAAACCACATGTTATTGCTTTCTTAGCCTTCAATTTAACCCAGGATCAAAAGAATATCTGTTCTATGCCAAAAGATTTTCGAAATACAATACTAGTATATAGATACATGTTTAGGCAATCCATTTCTATTATTAGATACTAGTAGCATTTTTTTGGTACTTAAAAAAAATCCTCACAATTAAAACTGAAATGTTTTCGGGTTTTTTTTGTTGAAAGGACGAAACAACACAGTTCGATGTTAGAAATTTCTTGCACGTGATATAATGCTAAACAGCGTTTTAAGTAGACGAAACTTGAATAGCGTATGAAATGATGATATAAATGTTAAAAGACATAGATATTAACAATATTCAAAAATTGTAATTAAAGTTTCGAGAAAAATGTCTGATGAGTCAATCCTACATGTTCTGTACCATTTGTAAACCACTGCAGACTACTTCTTGACCAACAATATGCATAGACGATGTGTATTTTGATGTGAATGATTATGGAAACTCTATATTATGATCTGTCATCTGAATCGCCCTACAAAAATGAAAAACGAAAAATTAAACAGAATTTTAAAAAATGTCTTGTAGATTTATAAATAATTATCTATAAAATATTTGCTTTACAGCAGATGCAACTCAGTATTGCATAAAGGTGCGCCTACTCTGGAAAACGTCACTTTTGTGATACACGTTTATATTTTAGTTATCTCCAAAAATTTTTTCATTTTACATTTAGATCATATTTGGTATTTGTTCTCTATCAGCTTTTTTTAATATCTTTGAATTGATGGTCTACCAAACCATTTTCATTTTATCTGCACTGAAGAGACATAAGTTGTCGAACAGGCATAAGCAGAGACTAAATTTACAGTAACTTCGGTATTAATTTATTTACAAAGACATGAAATAAAAAAAATATGGACTATTATATTAATTTATTATGCACTGTCATATTTATTTGTTTAAAGTATCAAAACAAACTGCAAGACAAAAAAAAATCACAAGACACCTGTAACGAACCATCGTTTTTTGAAAATTTGAAAATACATGTATCATTCATTCAGTACAGATTAGTCCGTTAGTCCGTTCGTCAGATATTTCTTAAATGTATTAATAAAAAAATTATTATATTCTATATTTATAACCACCCAGACTGCCCATTTGGGAATGAACTAGAGAGACAGAAGTTGTCGAAATGGCAGTCTTGCAGACCTTCAACTTTTTTTTAAATTCAGTTCGACGTCTTTGTATTGAAAAGAGTTGAAAGTGTCCAACTTCCATTATCAAAATATAACAATGGTTCAGATATATCATGTATTAGTTCATTCTGTTAAGTCCGTCCAATTCATCATTATATAACTTACCTTTTTTGGCCTACAAGCAAAGGCAACACTTTCACTTGTTTCTTCTATAATCATGGAATATCCTTCACAGCATCTATTTCCTGAACAGAATGATTCCTTTCCCCTAATACCAGATATTAATATTAATCCTTCAGAACAGCATGAGTCGTCTGCCATGACATCCATACGTTTTCCGCTTCTTGGCCAATGGAAAAAGTTCTGAAATAAATCATACTTGGCTTGCATAAAATTGAATATAAAAGAAAAGTATCTGCAAAGTTTCAAGGTTATCTTTACACTTTATTCAACATTTAATGTTTGAATAGTTTAGCTGTAATTCATATTTCTATTTTAAAATTTGAAAATAATATTTAATCACACAAACAAGTGTAATTTTGTTTCTGTCAAGCATATTGCACACAATAAACATTTCAATAAAATAAAATAAGAGTCTTGCATAAAAACAGCTTTTTTGAAAATTGCGTTTTACTTCTTCTTTCACTAAAAAGTTAAAATCCCATGAAATTCTGTAAATGATATTTTTTTTATCTACCAGGATATTTTTTTCATACAAACCTACTGTATAAAGACACATTTTTGAAGTAGGAATATTAAAAAAAAATTCTAGCAAACAAGACATCAATTGACAAGAAATGCTAGAATATATAAACATTTATATACATAAGATATAGAGTTAAAGTCTCAATGAACATGGGCAATAGACACAAGTAAACACTGTTTGATTGCTGATCTTTATCTCACAATAGATTAAAAAATATATAAATTTACTCACAATTAAATAGTATGGGCACAGGAAACAGAAACATATTATAATGTAGACAAAGATTGCTTTCACATTCATAACCAATTGAATGAAGTACAAACGCTCACATTTATTTTATTAATGAGTTTATTCTATGGTCACATTCTTGTTTGAATTTTGTTCCATGTACATTTTATGCCCGTTCCAAGTCGGGAATATGACGGCTTGCCTAAAATGTTGGGTTGTGTGTTCTTGATACTGTCGTACGCTTTACGGATTTTCCTTACTAGTCTTTCCGTCTAATTGCTTCGGACTTTTATTGTCACTTTTATTTACTCCATATGCCTTTATTTCTCCACTTGAGAAATCTTAGGTAATAATGTATATGAGATATCTTGAGAATGAGTGTACCTTAGTTTAGTACCAGTAGTTAATAAAAACATGTATGTATAGGCAAATGCCTTAGTGAACTAAATTATTGTCGTAAGTACTAATTAAACAATTCATGCAGATAAAGTAGAAAAAATCTAGTTCCTATGTCCTATTTGAGTAACAAAGGATAGATACTATATGTAAAGAAACAGTGTGCGAGTTTTTAATTACAACAACAAAAGCGGAAGACTATATATATGCGATTCAAATGAAACAACCATTTCATTTTAGATTGCACATTTTCTCAATAGAAAATAATTATTGCCCTACTCAAGACACCTTGAGCATTCTTTAATATTGACATTTTGATATGTAATCTATTTATACAATGCATTGCTATATTTATTTTTTTTCTTCAGAATTCTGAACAAAAAAAAACTCTTGCCATGCAAATAATCAAACTGTAAAGTTTGACAGGTTATGTGGATAACAAATTTATGTAACAACAAACATAAAATTTAAAAATGTTAAGACAAAATGGCAAAAACGAGTACTTTGTAGAGAAGATAACGTAGAAAAATACAATCGAACTTTGGCAGTTCTGATCCAATGGCTTATGAATTTTCTTAGCGTTATAGGAGTTGTTCGAGATATCGAAAATGCAATGCATTAAAAAATAAACAGATAGTACATACTGGACTTATACATTGTCTTAAGACAACATGTATTTAAAAAGCAGATCACTTTGAGCTTAATGCCAAATCTGTGATAAAATTTTCAATCGAAGCTTACTTTTGTCAAAATGAAAAAGTAATAATCTTTGCATTCATTTTTAGTAAATAGCCATGCAATTTGTCCCATGTTTTTCATTTCTACTTATTAAAACTACAACAATTATCAATATATTTCAAGCAAATCTACCTATGTTACAAAATATATTTGTGTATATATGCATATCTATAACTGGTGATTTTAATACGTATTTAAGTATGTAATATGTATACTAGTACATATGATCAGTTGCACACATTTCTTCACTTACCATGGCTCTTCCACTTCTCGGATAAGAAAAGAAGTTCTGGATAGAAAAACAAAGAAAAGATTTACAATACAGAAGATAACACATTGTAATTATTAATACCATGTGCATCCATTGGCCACATTCTGAAGATTTCATTAAGGAAGAGATACACAAACATTAACACATACACAAAAAAGACATAATGTTCAACACGACATGCACATAATACTAAGCCAGGTTTGTTAATAAAGTATTGTTCGAGCGTTCTTAGCGATAGGTAACGTTCTTAGCGATAGGTAACGTTGAACTTAGTTTTGATAGTAGTAATTTGTAGAGTTGGTATCTTTAATAAGTTATCCATTTAACATAACAGTCTTGAAAAATTCATGCAACGAGTTATTGGATTGATATCAATGAGACAGCATCCCTGTGACACTTTATGATGTTCCGTATTGCAACATTTAACGTCACATGAAAATGTATAAAAAAAATATGTATACTGGTATAATACGATTAAGTAATCTTGTCAATCGAGAGAGCAACTAAGGATCGAGAAAATAGATCTAAACGAGGGACATACATACAAAATGAATATTTGACGCAGAAAGATGGTGAAAATGTTTGAACAGTTATATTGTATAAGGTTTTCTTATATATTAATTTGTTACCTTAAAAATGAGCTCCATTGGAATACAAATGTCTGTAGAACTTTTTCTGGTTATTTAATTGTGTTTTCACTGCTGATAGTTTTGTTACTTTTTTATTTTCTATAGCGGTTCGTCTGTTTCTCTGTATATATACTTTTTTGTTTTCACAGTAGTTCGTTGTTGTGTCGCTAGGCTATAAAATTTATAATTTTCGATGTTTCTGAATTTTCTTAATTATATTATGTTATGTTTTGAACAGTGTCTCATTTTTTTGTGGGAAATGTTTTTTCGCCTTGTCAGTAGTTAATGTGAGGTTTACAGTTAATTTGGTTTTTATGGTCTTCTTATTGTTGCTGTGTACTCTAATTCTTTGTTTGAAAACTTTTTTTTGCTGTGTTGTTTCATTTTTGGTTTTATTCATTTGTTGTTTTATTACCATTTTTATCGCCTTTTTTAAACTCTATATTTTGATGAAGGGAAAACATTATAAAGAAATAAAGATAAAGAGTTCAAGAAATCGAAAAAATGGATAAAAAAACTTGACAAATTGAAAATTGTTATAGAAATGTAGATAGGAAAATTTGAAAAATAAAAAATTATTCTAGGAAATCAGAAAAAAATGAATTTGTAAAATATTCTTCTGTTTTTTAAAGCTTACCAAATCCATGTGTTTTGTTAGTACCTAGCCAAATTATTTAAATATAAAGCGGAAATTGTAAGAAGATATAACACTAAAAGGCTGCTATGGTTATTACAGAAATTATCCAAAAACTGTTCTTGTTCATAATATAATCTTATCGAATCAATGCTTGTTTATCGGAATTTGTATTTCTCAGCATGTAATATTTCAAAAAGAAGGAATTTATCGAATTTGACAGAAAACAAGTAGAGATAATACTTTAATTATTGAATTGTATAAATGCAGATGGAATGCAATAATTAAGAACCTGTAACATGGCATCCACAGTGTTAACATATCAGACAGGAATTGCCTTAGTGAAATTAGCCAAAGAAGAACAGACAAAATATAAACAGGCATTCTAAATCTCTTGAGAGTAAAATGCTTATAATTGCAAAGGATGTGTTTAGATTCACATGTTTTATATTTGGGCAAAGTAATACCCTCGAAGAATGCCACCATGCAGAGAAATCAGAAGAAAGTAATTGGCTGTCCAGTCCAGTTAATGCAAATTATTTTCATAGCATTAAAGGAAAAAATACAATTTCTTTTCACAACGTACAGAAGGATGAAATATATTAACAACAGGAAAGTCAAATATTTTGTGAAATATTAAGACTATTGTAGAAAGTATAGAAAGATATTAGAGCATACATACCATTCAACGAAAACATAACATATTTCTTTCAGATTAATCCAAAAAAGTTGTCTGGAAGTATAGCATAATGCCATTTTTGCGCACATTGCATGCAAAGTCACAGAAAAGCTTTACTAGACAAGTAAATGCTGAAAACAGCAAAATCATCAAAGAGCATTCCATTACCAGTTCATAGGAATAAGCTGCAAGGAAAATTGAAATAAGTGGAGAAGTTAAAGAACAAACAACAAAAGAAATCCAAGAAGAAAATGTCACAGACCAGTTTTTGGTGAAACAAGAAAAGACTGCAACATACAATCGTATGAGCGCAACAGCCAACCACAGTAACACAGAAGAAAATAACACGACAATTTATTTGTGAAAATGTCATGCAATACAGCAAAGAATATTTAACAGACCAGGTCACTCGGTATAACAAAGATTATACAGGAAATTGAAAAACATTTCCATCAAAGAGAAACCAGGTTACATCACACAGTAGTACAAAAAGGAACACGTTTATAGATAGTTATATTAAGCAAAATCACAGAAGATTACATAGTAGAAACAACAACGGACAGCCTAATTTATAGAGTGTCATTAAGATGATGACTTGTAACATACTACTTTATAAGGGCAAACGTTAGGTTAGAGAAAAGTATTCAGAGAAGAATAACATACCAGAGAAGAATAACATACCAGAAACAACAAGCAAAAGTTCCATTTATAGAATGTCATTAAGATGCATAAACATTATTAATTCCACAGAAATATACTGGAGAGTATGATTTGAAGGACAGTAAAGATGTCCGTGCTTAGACAAACCTCTCCCAACTCTTTATTTTTTTCAAGCTCCTCTGCAAAAAGTTTTAGAAACAATTTTGTGTATTCCTCTTTCATTCTTGGATCCAGTGAGATAACCTCAGCTAACTTGTTTCGGTCAAACATCTACAATTAGTAGTAAGTCTACAGTAGAGTAAGGGAAATCTTGGATAAAGGATCATTCATTGTTTCATATGTTTCACCTTCTTTGAATGACTTGTAAACTTATATTTACAGATTCAAAAAATTCCAGAAATAATACAGTGAATTTTGTTTTATGTATTTTGTTAAAGCAACCAGAAATTTATCAGAATTTGACATTGCATTACCCTGAAATGTGCTATCATTGCATCATCATCATATTGCACTAAATTATTGATATTAACTGTAATGAAGAAATAACACCACAATTTTTATGATCATTGAACATATAATACACATACTGCCTGCAATTGAGGATGGTATACTAGATTACCATGCGAAGGAAGTATATCACCCGAAATTAAAGGCAGCATGTGTTATATTATACTTAACATCTTTACTGAATTACTGCTTCAAGTAACGTTAATGGAGTCACTGTACAATTAAAGCAGGAGATCTACTGGAGAGAAGGGTGGTATACTCAAAATACAACCGTTGCGGTTAACCAACCAAAATTAAGAAATTCATGTGATGCATAATATAAATCAATATGGTGGGACTGTACATATATAAAATCTTTATAATATAATGCACTTAAATTAATTGAATTAAGGAAATCAATATTATTTTTACTATAACGGGAATTATTTAGCGTACAATTTAGATCAATTTTGTTATACCGATAAAAACGTCTTTCAAAAAAGTTAAAGAAAACGGAAAGCATTTTCAAAAATATTTCTTACCTATATACACCAAACTGGATAATAACAAAACATTTTGTACCAGTTTTAATACAATTATATAATTATATGATTTCCATGGAACTAACACAATGAAATATTATAAATAGATTGAGTTCTAAACTGGACTATTACAATTCATAATTCATCTTCTTTTCTAAAACTCTATAAGGGGTCTACTTGATTTGCAAATGATGGACTAAGCTAAAAAGCTTATTTTATGAAATATCAGAAAACTCTATTGACAGGTTATTAAAAGGGTTACTAATGCCGAGCTATGTAAATAAAGAAACAGCAGTTAACGCGCTCTAAAACATGACGTCATATCATGTTCAATGTAGAATACCAGCAGACTACTTTGCAGGCGCACAGGGGAGAGAGACGAAATTGTAAAAGTAGAAGAAAATATAAACATTTCAATGATATGCATGAAAAAAGAATCTGTAAGTAACATACAATTTTGACATATTTTGCACATGATAAGATTTTGATCATTGTTACGGAAACATTGTAAGACCTATCAATTATACGCTATAACCAAAATAACGCTTTTGTTGTGTGCATTTTGCTTTCTTAAGTTGCATATTCAGCATATGAAATATTTAGCTATATTCACTTTCATTTGAATTATTAATGCTGAAATAAAGTAAACGTTGCTCATTAAATAATTTTAATATCACAGTAATCCAATACATTTGTTTTTATAGATTTACATCACAAATGTTTATATTTTCCAAATGAAGATCTTTGAAAGAAGAAGGAAACGTAGAGAAGTAATTAGAGTGGAGGTATTTAGATCAGAAAACGCGCAGGCTGCGCACTGTGCAATGCACCTACCTCTTCTGAGCGCCGACCGAGTCGAGGCGAATACTGACCCTAGCAAATAAGCATGATTGTAGTAGCAAAATACTATGATATATATCGATAACCAAGCATTATAAAAATGCAATGATTTTAATAGAGTAAATGGATATTAATCCTATACATATCATTATATGAGTAAAACAGCACATCTAAAACGTTTTATTTTGCATGTTAAATGAACACTATCTTAATATCCGAAATATTTAATAATTGGATTCATTGACTTTAGAACATTGTGAGACATTGAATTTTTTCAATAAGCTCTATAAGATGAAAACTATTTCACTATGGAGTGATACACAATTTTCAATAAAACTATAGATAATTTAACGTAAGAAATTCGAAATAGCATATAACGGTCAAAAAGATCAATTTGTCAAGGAAATATATTTACCACCTTACTATTGAAAAAAAACTAAAATTCTCATTAAAGGCACAACCATATTAACATTTTTCCTTTCTTTTTCATATTCAAATAGGTTTTCAAATAACAAAATACTGAAGTAACTGCAAATTTAGTTTCTGAAGTAATTGTAAATTTACTTTCTGGTTTCTGCATATGACCATTTCGACAACTTATTTTTCTTCAGTGGAGATCAAATCAAAATATTGGGAAGATCATAAACTGAATCTTTGTAACATCAGCAAAAATAACCAAAATGATCAAACGAAAGCCAAAAACCTAAGGACAGAGCTATGCAAGAGGGAGATACTCCTCAGTTTTAAGCAAAATTTTGTAAATTTTAGATATTGTTAGTTTCCTTATAAAAATGGTCAGCACTGAAGTACTCACTACTTAGCTTCAGTCCACCAGCATATGCAACGGCTTCCAGCTTATGGCTTGGATAAAAGCACAATTTTCACCCTCTTCATACTATTATTAAATGGGGATAATAACAAATTTGCATAGTTGTCAAGTGGAAATTAACGACGAAATTTTTGACCGAAATGCTCCTAACTTGGTACAGGCCTTTAAATGAATGTTTTGATACAATATGGGTAGACTTCATGTAGTTGCATACAAAACATAATTGCAAATTATCTATGCAAATGCGCCAAATGTAGAATAGAATGATGTCAGATTATTCAGGATAATATAAACATTTAAAAAGAATTGTGTCGGTTGCTTAACTTTTATTGAAATTGGTATTGGAAATATATATAAATAAACAATCCACATAACACAGTAACTGCAAGATGATAAGTCATCTTTTTCGAAATGTTTATATTTTCCTGTAAGGAACCCCAAGGAAAGAGAGGAAAAGATGGGAAATTATTTTGGTCAGCAATATGCGCAGGCGCAGTGTGCAAAATACCTACCTCACCTGAGCGCCGTCCAAGCCGAGGCGAAAATTGACCCTGATAAATAATTATGCGTTATTTGACTTTATTTCAATTTAGATGCTGCATAATATGCAAGGTATGCACTTGTTATTGCACTGCTATGACATTAACATTCAATAGATACCAATTGTGGATTTGTTTAAAAAGAATACATATCTATACTAC
This sequence comes from Modiolus philippinarum, assembly GCA_002080025.1. Taxonomy (NCBI): domain Eukaryota; kingdom Metazoa; phylum Mollusca; class Bivalvia; order Mytilida; family Modiolidae; genus Modiolus; species Modiolus philippinarum. The sequence goes on from MJUU01072670.1 coordinate 12,232, forward strand.
TAAAAATGTTTTGATGGCAAGACCAAACAACATACCGAAATAGATGTAATTTTGACTTTTTCAGACGGCCATTTCGACAACTTTTGTTTGTCTCTTCAGTGCAGAAAAAAATATTAAACATTTCGATAAGGGACCGGCCATTTAACTTGAAAAGGGGGGGGGCTATGGTTTTTTTTCTAAAAAAATATTTTGGAGCTGATTTTATGTGAAAAAAA
>MJUU01072670.1:13158-25001 GCA_002080025.1 Modiolus philippinarum
TTAACTTGAAAAGGGGGGGGGGGGAGGCTATTGTTTTTTTTCTAAAACAAAATATTTTGGAGCTGATTTTATGTGAAAAAAAATATTTTGACTGCCAAAATGATGAAAAAAAAATTCTGAAGGAGGCTTTCTGCCCTAAAAAAATAATGTTAATTTTGAAAAAAAAATATTTTGTTGATACACGTGAAAAAAAAAACAGCTGATTTTTTACGTCAAGCATACATATAAGTTGCTCGTTTTCCATCAAATTCAAATCTTTCTGAAATTGAATATACAAATGATGAAAATATATTATTTTTAGGGTTATTTTGTTCTATGATTTAGTCTCTCAATTATTTTCAGTTGTAAATATTCTCAAACTCTACATCTGTTTATTTCACATGCTGTTTGATATTTTTATTGATTTTCAAATAATCTCCGTAAATGTCAATGGGGGTGGAGAATGATCTTCCTTTGAGAAGTACAGTTGGCGTTACAATTAATTTTGAGAACATCTGACAATCATAATTACAGTCATACACAGAAGCAAAAAAGAAAGAGCGCAATTTAATTTAATTAAATAATATGATTAGAATATTTGTTAAAAATGGAACGGGAATTCTAGTATCATACTATTTTTTGTGGTGTCTAGGTAATGCAGGTTTCAGGGGTACATATTTTCATGGACTATTTTTATGTATCATTCTATTCACAATTAGATGATATATCTATCATATATAATACCAGACCTGGGGTCAATTACATGTAAAAGTAATTTATTACATTTCAATTACATGGAAAATTCTTCAATTAAATTACAATTACCATTACTTCATTTTTTCAATGTAATTAATTAAATTACAATTACATTGGCAATGTAATTAATTAAATTACAATTACATTGGCAATGGTATTAATTATAATTCAATTACATTTGCCTGATAAGATATTTATGTTATACTGCTAAAAATGAACTCCAATTCAGGTTTGTGACATTTATACAGTACATACAAGAAGTTTCAGAATACGGGTAACAGAAGAGATAAATATATTTTCAGATATCAGTATAACATTTAATGATAATGAGATTCGTTTCCAATGTTTTTTTTTAAATTCTAGTGGGGGTGAATCAGAAAGATGTTTAAAGTATACTCTCCATATATGAAATATTTCATCTGTACGCTATAGGTTGTAGTAAATGCACCAAATTATTATTGTCTAATAGTGTCATTAAACTGTTTATTCTACTTGTTCCAACATTTTGAAATCTAAATTGGGTAATATAATAAGAAATTCATACTGGAATTATTTCTTAAATATTTGAAATCTTTGGATTACTTTGTAAAAACGTTTCTATTTTGGTGAGGCTTATTTGAGGTTACAAAAAGACTAACAACTAAATAAATTCCTTTTTTATATTCATAGAAGCATGCAGAATATTAAATTTATTTTTTACCTTATGTTGAAATTAAACATATATTGATATCTAGCAAGACATAAGTAAGGAGGGAAACAAGTGTACTTGATTTTTGTGTAAAAAAAAATTATAAATAAACTGAGTCATTTACTAGTAAATGAGAAACTGTTAACATCATAGTATATCAGTATAATATGACCTCAAAAACTGTTGGAAGTGTAAAAATTAATTATTACATTTACAAACATTCTAATGAAAAAATATGCTATTTATTTTCAGATATGTTTACCTGTCAAATTAATTTAGCACTAATTACTGTAATAAAATTTTGTGTTATAACAACATATATTGTTCTTACAATTTTAAAATACTGAAATGGCTAGGAGACACTTATAATGTTGCCTGAAGCTGGGTAATTAGTATTTTGATTTGAACAAAAGGTTTAAAGTGTCAAGATCAAAATACAATAAATTAATGCCTTAGGAAGGGATAACCTTAATGACAGATATCTCTAATTTCATTTTAATATTTGTTTTTAATAAAAACACAATTAAAAATACAAAAATACCAAAGTTGCATCATGAATTCTATTATTGCTTCAATAAGTAATATGATTTTCTTATTTCACAATTTATTTAATTTACAGTAAAGTTCCAGAGTGTCTAGATAGAAAAAAAAACATGAAAAAGCAATTCAAAATCTTATCAAGCAATTTAAAATTCTATCTAGTCTTGGAAAAAAAAATTATGATATAATAGTCAGATTATTACAATAATTCTTAAACCAGAACTACTGTTTATATTGTAATTGAAAGTAATTGAAATGTACTTCCAAATTACATTCAAAATATGCAATGTAATTCATTACTTTCAATTACTTGTAATTGATTTTTCCTTCAATTACACATTACTTCAAATTACTTGAAAAAATGTAATTAATTACAGCTAATTACAATTACATTTTTAATTACCCCAGGCCTGTATAATACGGTTACTCTTCTCTCCAAAAACGGTACACCACATAAAACTAATACAGTAATGACATAAGCATTATTCTGCTGAAATGAAATATCCAGGTGAATCCTGCAATTTGATTTGTTAGACTGACAGGGGATATGAGACCGTATCCTCGTGGTAGCAAAATCACAAATTTTAAACGTTTTTAAAAGGAAAATTGTAGTACTTCTAGCAGAATATAATTGTTATTCAGGCTTCTCAAGGGGATACGGTTCATATTCCCTCTCTATGCCCTGTATCCCCTTCGCCTAGCCTGTGGGCTTAGTGTATATGAAACACAGATATGGAATATGAACCCTGTGAAGATTCCCGAATAATATATAATATTTACGAGCTAACAATATTGCACCATTTGCATATACACTACGCTTAACACTGTTTTGATGAATTTAAATATCTTTTTGCATTTAAGCCATACCTACAAAAACTATTCATTCAAGCTCAAAATACATACATTTTGCTACGACATAACTGAAAAAGACTGGATAGAATCATCTGTCTGTCCTGAACATGGCTCTTAGATACTTATACAGACCATACTTTCTATCTTGGGTAATGTTCGGAAATTATCAACATAGATTTTTAAGAAGACCGCCAAAGGGCTAAAGTAACCAAGATTGGTGCCAATGTTCCAATTGATTAAGCTGCATGAGCGGAGAAGATCTTTTGATGAATTTTCCACAGGATTCTTTGTTAAACTATGTCCCCAATATTAGCCATCTTAATTGAGGAACAAAAATAACAAATACAATTTTCAAAGTGGGCAATCTGAAAACCGTTATCACAAAGGGTGGTTCTAAATTATACAGCAGTTTTAGATAAGAAAAAAAAATTCATTTTCCCCTAAGGAGCAATGTTAAACTATGTTCCACGGTGAGGGCAATTTAGGGTGGAATCAAACATAAAAACCACAATACTAGTAAAAAGATGGAGGTTGATAGATAAATAAGATTTTTTTTCATACATATCCGCTAAATCCAAAATTCACTATCAGGGGACAATGTAGGGACCTTTGTGATCAAATTTCAAATTTAATTTAATTAGATGAAAAGTTTTCAACTGACGGACGACAGACGCCAAATAATGTCAAAAGCTTACCCTTGCAATAACCAGATGAGCTTACATGCAAATAAATATGATACAGGAAAAATGCTTGTTAGGCTCCCGTCAAAACAGTACCTTCCTTATTCAGAAACACCAAGCACACTTGTCTGATAAGACAGTGAAATTACTCCAGGTCACTGTTTTATAATTAATATAAGTAACTGGATACTAATTGGTTTAAGTGGACAGTAAGGCCTTTCGTTTTATCATCGTCAAGAACCTACATCAAAGCTGGAAAAAGGACGATCATTTTGCTATTTTCCATTTCACAGGGGACATTGTATTCAATATAATCAGTATAACTTGGTCTTAGTCACTTGATTCCATAATTGAAGTACCAGTTGAATCCAACACGAATATATTTTCATTGGTTATTGTTCATCTCACTTAGAACCACATCTTCACTGAATTGAACTCCAAATTACTTGTTAAGTAAATTTTCAATAATTATACAGAAATAAGTGTCACGTTATACTCCCAGGAAACTACCACTTTAGTATATCGTTGACATGTTAACAATTTTAATGCTTTTTAGTTGTATTGTTTATAACAATACTCGATTATTTTGATCAGATGAATTATGTCTGGTCAATTTACAAATTACGGTAAAAGCAGGGATATTTTTTGTGGTATCAGGGTGACATGACATTGGTATCGAAGTCAGTGTGTATGCAATAGCGCAGACATTCGATTCTGGGTAATAACGATACTAATCACAAATATATTCGAAATTTGTATTATGGAAGCTTTTCTGTTTTTTCATAGAGTAATCGAGGACTTTGTTGGCTTTTTGTAGTTTAATCGATTTGGTACTATCAATATTGTAAACGAGGTTATTTTCGCAAGCGATTCATTTTCGCGATCTTCACGAAGGTGAAAATATTGCGAATATAAATCGTCGCGAACACTTCAGATCTTTTTACTTTAAACTTATTTTATTGTCAAAACACAACTGGATTGAACACAATTTTTGATCCTAATACAAATAAGAAAATCGCTAAAATTAGTCTCCGCGAAATAGACCAGGAGATACAGAACGCGAAATATAGTATCCGCAAAAATAAGTTGGTTTTCAGTATTTCTATTGTAAAACTCAAAATATGTTAAGGCACTGCTGCTAATAAACATAGTTGTCAAAATGCTGAATTAATTGTGGTATAGTCATATTCTTTTTGTTTTTGTTTTGGTTGATTATAGTACTATACCCTCCTACACAATATAGGAAAAAGGTAGCATACAGATAAATAGGCATGCTGGCAAGATTCAAAACTATTTGTGGCTAGACTGTCACTCCCAAAATTTAGAAAATTGTAAAAGCTAAGAACTGCCCCATTATGAGCAGTTCTGTAAGGTATTAGCAGTTTTTTGTTTGTTGCCAAACTGGTCAACAGTAAAACTTGTGCAATGAAATCTCGAAGGTACTATCACATGGTAAAGTGATTGCGATTTAGAATAACATCTCAATGTTTCAAATACACTTAAAATCATGCAATTGTTTATGTAAATATGTTGGTGGCAAGTACGTCTGGAAGAAAGGCATTTAAAGGTATTATTCAATGAAATAAAATTCATAAATATCTTATAATTTGTTCATCAGTTAAATCTATATAAGCAACTATTGTATAATAAACATATTTTACATCATTATAATTAAAAGATAAAATGATAAAATTTTTGAAGTTTATTGGTGCGTTTTGAAATCCATGTCCATAACAAATTAAAAAAAAACAGAAACTCTTTTTAGCTTTGGAATTTTACTTTTTGATTGAAGTTGATTAAAATTTTAACTTACCGGCACTCTTTTTTCTCTACTTTGTGCCAGAGCCTGAAAAATTAAAAGAAATGTATATTTTTTTGGTTATTGATTTTGTTGTATTTCATTAATCACTTTGACGACTTTTATTTAAAAAAAAAAACATCTCCGTTTCCATGACTTGGTGTGCTAAGTTCTACCAAGCATTTACAAACGTTCTGCCTTTACTAGTGAATTTTGTGCATTTTTGATGACATTGTCTTGATTGTGAAATTGGTAAATTTTGCTTTCATTATAATTGTGTTAAAATGATAATAATAACATATCTTGTAATCGCATATGGGGTTATTTTTGCGTCGGTTTTTATTCTCGATTTCAGTGTAAAATAGGGCAGTGAAATATTCTCTATGTTTATTATTTGCGTATTCAAACGTTATCCAATGCATTCGAATGGGTGTTGAAATTTAAACGAAGGCTTAATTTCTACCGGAAACACAACGAAAATAAAGCACACGCGAAAAAATCTCGATATACTATATCATATAAATTATATAAAGATCACAAATTTTTATTTTTTTACTAAAACTGGAAACAAATAACAGTAGTTCTAGAAATCAAACAAGTGCCTTTTCTTGTCATTAATTTAGAAAATTTAGAAAATTGACACAAAATTTCTTTGCAATTTCAGTTTGACCTAAATGTCAATATTTGAATAATTAACACATGAGAGTAATTTCAGATTTCTTCTAGAAATAGATTCAGTAGTTTAACCTTACAAAAAGCTTCCATAAACTACGACTTTGGTTAATAAATTAAAACTTAGGAAGAATTATTTCCTTTTGTAGGTATGACTGCTGGTAAGGCGTGTGGTAGGGTAACGTAGAGAAGAATTCCAGTGAAATTTAATTTTTAATGAATCTTAAATTGACTTTTGGAGAACATTGCAACAAAAAACAACTGTCACAAACCAATCCTTGTATATACCAAAACCCTTGTTTTTAAAATTTTTCACGGAAAGTTAGTTCTTTCTTTCAAACATTCAGCCCCAAAGTCATTTCCTTCAAAGTCATTTCCGGGAAATTTCATTGAAGTGGTACCTGTTACCAAATAATACTTCTAGACTCAAATCCATGCTTCTAGAAAAGTAGTTTATAAAAAAACAATGGTGTTGCTTTTATAAGGCTATCAAGTATATTTGATGTCAATGGGTTGTTTTTAAGATACTTTAATTGTATTTCTGATGCCAATGGCGTTGCTTTTAAAGCTCTGAATCCAGTGGTAATGTTTTTAACGCTAGCACGTTCAGTTGTTTTTCTCAAGTAAACACAAAAATAATCCTTCGTGGATTACTCTCTCCTCACCTGCTTTTAGCTTTTCATTTATAATTTTTGGGTAATTTGTAATCTATCAGATTTTGCAAATTTTTGAGTTATGGTCCTCCAAATGTTTTGCTTTGATCTGCACTGTAGAGACATAAGTTGTCAAAATTGCCATATGCAGAAAGTAATTTATAGTAACTTCGGTAATTCGTTATTATTAACTATAATGCATATTTTGCTATCAAAGAGATAAGTTGTTTGAACAACATGAAAATGCATTAGCGTATTAGATACTAACAATGTTTCTAGTAGCCAAGGTGTGTTTCCTTGAAGCCAGTAATAACCAGGTGTCAAAAAATGTCGACACAGCCCATTTACGCAACATCGTTAAGTATATCTAATAAACGGTTCTAAAGACACTAGAAAAATATAATGACAATGACGCGCTAATTGTTTCACCAATAATGGTCATAGAACCTTTGTAGTTTTCTTAACAGAGCAATCATTTCATGTACTGGATATCGTAACGCGTATCAATAAAGTAAAATAAAGTAATCTTAAATGTTGTTTAGCAAATTACTTTCCGAGCTTCCTGCTATCAATAACATGATCTATCATAGTCTCCAAGTGTCACATCAATCCCTCGTGTCGTTAAGGAAGAATAAATTAACAGTAGTTCTATAAAATTTTGTTATAAAATGTCTTTATATTTTCGCCCACTTTACTGAAATTAAATGACTTTCGATGTTGAAGAATAAACTGGAACATTTTTATGTCTGTGTTTTAGCGTAAACACGAGAACAGTATAAAGTGTACACCATAGAAAACAGTATAAAGTGTACACCATAGAAAACAGGATAAAGTGTAAACCACAGAAAACAGTAATTTTGTTATCACTCGCAAATGCAATTGTTAAATGTGTCAAAATATAAAAAATTGTCAAAAGCATCTTTTTTGTTCACTTTGAACCATATCTTAGAGAAGTAATTATATGCCATAAAATGCTTTCAAGCAAGATTTTTCAGCAAAACTTTTAAAATAAAACTCAAAATACTTGTTTTGCTACACTAAATGTATCTTATAGAAGACACTTTATCAATATTCATAGTTTCATAGAATTTGAAACCATTTAAATTTTGTTTTACCATAAGGTTTGACAATAGAAGCAAACTCTGCCAATTGCTTAAAAATTTTTGCAGTGACTTCGGTACTTTGTTATTTGTTACTGACTAAAAGCAAACACTGTTTTTATTTATTTATTTATTTCATTTATTATTTTTTTGATATAATTTTAATTTGTTTTTGTCACATTGGTTATATCACTCGTTTAAGTTATCATATATGTTTTGTTGTGGTTTAAAAAACAATCAAAATTAAAAGTTATAAGGGACCGACCATTTAACTTGAAAAAGGGAGGGACTATGGTTTTTTTCTAAAAAAATATTTTAGAGCTGATTTTTTTGTGAAAAAAATATTTTGGCTGCCAAAATGGTGAAAAATAATTTCTGAAGGAGGCTTTCTGCTCCAAAAAGATAATGTTAATTTTGAAAAAAATATTTTGTTGATACACGTGAAAAAAAATTCTGTTAAAAAAAAACCCATAACCCCCCTTTTTCAGGTTAAATGGTCGGTCCCTTACTATACAAAAGTTGTCGAAATGCACATATGCAGAAAGTAAATTAACAGTAACTTCGGTATTTTTTTATTTACCGTGTGATTCTTGCTTCACTGAACATGAATATTTTTGTTATTTCAGCATCAGCAACAACAGACAGTAATAGGACAAAGGAAAAGTAGAGAAGTTGAGTATTTCATTCTATTTCTAATTCATTTACATTTTTATTTTACTCCCCACCATCGTTTTTATCTTTAATCAATCTGCGATGCTCATTAATCTTACATACGAAAATCTGAAAAGTAAAATTATGATGTTATCTCGACAAAATACATTTGAATTTTCAACAGTTTTACACAGAGCTATATCGATATTTCCTGTTAACCTGTAAGGCAAGATAAGATTTTGTCTGGGAACAACTTTGATTCATTGCATTAATGTTTATCGTACCTGTGAACAAACTTAAAATAATGAAGTTTCATTCCGTGTTCTGCTCTTGATAGATGTCCGCAATACTGGATTTGGTCTCCTATTTCTATATTTTTGGTAATAATGAATACTTCTTTCTGACAGTATTTGGATTTTGGCTTTCCATATTACTTTGTTCTAATGCTGCTGATGAAAGGTACCTCCTTGAATGTCTTGTACAGAAGATATTGATCTGTTAATTGTGCAATTTCGGTATTTTTGAATCTATTTTTATGGTCGTATCTAGTTTTAGCTGTTTTTTTCAGAAACACGTATAAACGGACATTTTAATTCAACTTTCATTGATGTTGCATTCATTAGAATCGTGCCCCTACTCGCAAACATAAATGTTCTCAATACGGAACATTTGGGTTAACTGATATGTTTTTATTTCTATACTATTGGTAATCCCCATAATGAGCAAATGCGTGAACCCGACAGGAATACAGTCTGTAAGCAGTTTTCACTTTTGTTTATGTCATAAAACACAAAAGAGCTCCTATCTCGAAAGTCCTGTATTCAAAATTCCGACTGGAATGTAAATGGTGTGTGCAGTGTTGTCAAAATACACAAGACTGACTCTTGAAATGTATAGAATGAATAACTAAATACCGAAGTTATTGTGAATTTTACTTTCTGCATATGTGCATTTCGACAACTTATGTCTCTTCAGTGCAGATAAAATCTAAACATTTGGAGGACCATAAAATCAAAGATGTTTAAAAACTGATAAAGAACAAATAACCAATATGATCTTAATGTGAAGCCGAATTGAAAGAAAGAAATTAAAGTGATTGTGTAGAAAGGAAATATACCGAATTTAAACAAATATACATTTTTTTCATAGGATTACATAACCAGAAAATCTGATTTATCATTAGCGATAAACAGATTAAGGACAATGTACTTGAATCATTCGTGAGCAATCTGACAAATGTTCAATATTAAGGTGTTTTAATCGAATTCTGGTATTAAAGAGAGTGAGAATTTTAATTAAAACCAGTTGTCAACACTATTCTTAAATATATGATATTTCATTTTTATAATGTGTTCTATCAATACAATGAGAAAATCTCCATTAATGATATTCAAGCTTCTTTAAATAAATTTCCGCTGATTATCGATAGTTTTATTTACACAGGAAGATCGAATACACAGTTGAATAGATATGCAATTAAATAAAACATCCCAAAGAGAAAAATTCGTTTTCTCAGAAATAATTCTAAATACATAATACCACTTACTCAAACAAACTGTTTTTGGGGAGAGAACTGATAAGTCGCCGAACACAAGCATCTATTCATTATAGAACTGTGATAATTTCTACATTTTCAGAGTTACAAGGTACCAATTAACTCTGTTTAAAGATAAAATAAATCTGTAATCTTTGGTCTTCCAAATGTTCTGATTTGATCTGCACAGAAAAGATAAAATATGTCGCAATGACCATCTGCAGAATCTTAATTTGTAAGATTAAATAAATATGTTTGTATAGACAAGTTATCTTTGGTCTTCATAATGTTCTGATTTGATCTGCACAGAGGAGATAAAATATGTCGCAATGACCATCTGCAGAATCTTAATTTGTAAGATTAAATAAATCTGTTTGTATAGACAAGTTATCTTTGGTCTTCAAAATGTTCTGATTTGATCTGCACAGAGGAGATAAAATATGTCGCAATGACCATCTGCAGAATCTTAATTTCCACGATTAAATAAATATGTTTGTATAGACAAGTTATCTTTGGTTTTCCAAATATTTTATTTGATCTTCACAGAATTAAGAGACAAAATTTCTCGCAATGACCATCTGCAGAAACTTAATTTACAAAAACTTCGGTATTTAATAACCTTAAAGGGCTGTGAACGTTTTGGCAAGAAAATCAAAAAAGGGTCACTATAGCTCCCTTTTGTGAGCTTTAAAGTGGACCGAAGCAGAAAAATGTTAAAACTTGTTAGGTTAATTTGACACGAGACAAGCTCCAAATACGCCTTCATAGGTAATCTTCAAGGCAAAGCAACAAGAAAGCATTGAGTTCAACAGTTTTGATGCGACCCATTTGCGAGCTTTTAAGTGAACCGAAGCATAAACAAGTTGAAAGCTTGTTTAGGTTAATTGCACACGAGACAAGCTCCAAATATTACTTCAAAGGTAATATTCAAGCTAAAGCAACAAAAAAGCATTGGGATCAACAGTCCTGGTATTACATCTTATTCATTGTTTCTCAGATTTGATGTGATTAGTGTAAAGTATGGGAGAGACAACTACTTAAGGATAATCAATTAAACACCAAAATATTATGCATTCCATTCTATTTGTCAAAGAACCATGATAATTCTGACAATACTGAAATATGACCACAAAAAGACACAGATGTAGCTTTGTTCGACATTTATCTTAAAGCGGTGCTAGGGGCCGTCTTGGACTTACCATGGGGTATGAGCAAAGTTTATTGTTGAAGGCTTCATGGTGACACCAAGTACTACAACAATAAAAGCGTTGTTCTTTTGCTTGTTTCTACCATGTATTTGTAGAGACTTTGTCTCTTGTACATTTACTCCATATCCTTTCATTGTTCATTTGCAGTTTAAGTATATCTAATCCACGAAACAAACATTTTACACCGTCTCAATATCATATGTCTATGTCACTCAACATTACGTATAAATTAAATTTTGGTAATGGTTCTCTGTGTATTTCGGTTCATAAAATTACTGTCGTAGATAAGTCGCTGTTCGTATTGTACGATACAGAATGGAATTACTGTTATAAAGTTAGTGTTGACATTGAATGTTACCAGATATTCAGAATTAACTAAAGTCAGTTCATCATACAGTGACTATAACTTGATTATCAATTTCAGATTGACATTTCAAAACACAAGATTGAGGTCTGGTAAAAAGCTTTGGCAAGGTTGGTAAAATCACAGGAATTAGTATTCATGGATTGTTTATTTCTGTATAGTATTTTGAAATTGATACAATAATCGACAATTTAACATTTGTTTGTAATTGATTGCAAGGACATCGATAATGATATTAAGCTGGATTTTTAACTAAATAAATATGGGAGTATAATGATCTATTAGATGCATTACAATAATATTGGTAAAGGATCACCGAATCAACGGCTGTAAAAACCGAAGAAACAAAAAAGACTTTAATTAAGGGG
>MJUU01072670.1:25169-54275 GCA_002080025.1 Modiolus philippinarum
AAAAAAATCCCAAAACACGAGGAGCGAACCTCCTTAAAGCAATCAAAGTTTAGAGACATGGCAAAAAGAAGATAACAGAACAAACATAAGAAACACAAGAGGTATCATCAGAAATACGAAAATAAAAACAACACACAAAACTAAAGCTGGTACATTGGGCTGTCTTCAACTAAATCTGAAGTAGGAATGTTTTCTCGTTATTGAATTTCCCATGATGACTTCGAGATGAAGAACAGCAATAAAAGCGTTGTTCCATTAGCTTAATCTTACCCTGTATATGTAGGGATTTGTCTAAAAACGTTTACTCAATATCTCTTTGTTTTGTTCATTTGTGGAGTTGGACGTCACGGCAAGTTGCTTATATGTAGCAGTGGATACTCTTTCGGAGCACTTGGTTATACTCTTTTTCCTATTGATTGAGGGCTTAAGCTTTTTTCTCATTTAGTAATTGCTTTTGTTTAACTTGTTTTCCATATTCATGAACTTTGACCCATCTGCCATTATGCCTTTTTTAATTCAGGGAGAATTATAATAATAACTTTTAGTTTGGTCCCTAAATGTTACAATGTTACTGTTTTTTATGTTGTTATTTACTTTATAATTCTACAATTGTCTGAAAATATGAAGATCTTATGGTGGCTTTGAGTTGTTATTACTATCCTTTGAGTCGTTCGTTTCCCTTCCTTTTTCAATTCAATGTCATATCTTTGTTAGAGTTTAAAATAAAATGATTGAAAGGATATCTCTGCCTCACGACCAACACTACTTTTATGTTCTCAATAACAAAGAAAAATACCATTTCGATCATTGGCTAGTAAAGCTTTATAATACTCTCATAGTATGATAGAAGAAAACTTGTTACTTTGTGGCATGTGACTGTGTTTTTCGGCCATTGTTGGTGGTTCCTGTTATCTTTTTTATTCTATTTTGAAGGAATCACTCAGAGCAAACGAAATGGGAGGAAGCTTAAACATGTAACAAGAAAAGTTTAAAAATCTGGAAATCAGGAAAGAAACCAATGAATACAAGTTAACCTTTTGTTATAACATCAATGCAATTTTACGTGAAAAAATATGGAGGAGGAAAGTTGAATTAAATTGAAGTGCAAAATAGCTGTAATAAACGTAACATATTGGTTTAGAACATGCAATATTCCCAATAACATTTGTCTAAGCCAAATCAGAAAAAACACTATAAATTAAACGTGTAGGAAATTGTCGTAATTTTGCAGACGTGCAAAATAAATTATCTTTTTGGAATTCTTCCGTGTGAAAAAAATTATCAATTCCACAGCATGGTATTGTGTACCTAGAATAAGTTGTTTTTCTGTACGTAGTTTCATGAAAAAAAATATCGTTTACGTTTCATCATCCCAAATACGATCTAAGCAATTGTCACATAGAAAAGGGACCAATTAAGCCTTCTCATGCTTCCGGGGTGCAAACTTTTACCAATCATAAAAATAATGTAGTAACTCCATATATCCATTTCCAATTAGTGGGGCATACCAAAACCACGAACAAGACAATCCTCGTCCGTTTGTCGTCTGTATTCGAAATTGACTGTTTATCATGCAATTTAGGCATTCATGTATTTTGAAACTTTTGTGCCGATGCCACTGCTAGTGTACCAAAGGTCCCCGGGGGTATTCACCAGTTCATAAGTCAGACGTGTCTGACATGAAAATTTACCTTGCGATTCATAAAATTTACGGTCTTTATCAAAGCTCTAACCCTTAAAATACCGAGGCTTCATTCTTGTATGGCACTCGGTGGATGTCCTTGGTACAGGATTTGGCCTCCTATTTCGATATATTTGGTAATGAGTACTTCTCTTTTTACTACTTTGGATTAGAGCTTACCATATTATTTGATTCTAATGCTGCCGAAGAGAGGTTACCCCTTGAAACACGTGTACAGCATAACGAAATTAACTGTTCATCATGCAATTTGGGTATTAATATATTTTCGACCATGTGGAGACATTTCCCTGCATGTTATGTTTTTTTACGAGCTCCGCTGGAGGTATCTACTTTTTGTTTGTATTGTAAGATTAAAATGTCGACAATCATTCTCCCTTTGTAAAACAATTCTTCCCTTATCACTTTGGTATTGATAATAGAGTTGTCCTTCTGAGCGTTGCTGATCTATTGGTTACTGGACAACAATTAATCAATCACAATATTTGGATAACAAAATTGAGCCACCAGTATTCTACTTCAAAAACCATAAATTATACCTGCAGGTAAAATTTTTAATCAGAATTCCGACACTAGATACTGGTATTTGAGACAATTATATCATTACTATAAACAGTGGTCATTTTATACACATTTACCATGGGAATAATAAGATTCATTACAGATTGTTATCTACATTAATCAATATGTCTATAATAACTAATGACCCAAAAGCATACAAAGAGAATAATGAAATACTGAATTCCAAAGTTATAACAATTGTCCAACGAAAAACGTGATCTGGATGTTAAATTAAGTAAATACTTAATGTAAATAATGTGCTGACTGTATGTTTAATTAAAAGCAGAAAATGCTTGTTAGTAACGTCAATATTTAGCTCTTTTTTGGTACTTTCGTATATTATGTGTTTCCAAAGAAAAGATACAGTAGCAGTTTTTATTGATCGATAAATAGTATAAGTTCCTGATATGCTTGAGTAAAATACACTCTCAGTTTCAGAATTACTGCTACATCACTGAAACTAGGTAAGAAACTTAGTGGGCTGACACAACACTCCAAGTACTTTCGGTCACCACTCGGAAGCTATCTTCAAAAAATAAATTCATATAATACCAAAGCTGCTGTAAATTTCGTTTCTGCATTTCGGCAGCTTATGTCTCTTCAGTGCAGATAAAATCTAAATATTTGGAGGACTATAAACCAAAAGTTTGTACAATCTGATACAGCACACACAAAACAAGGATCTAAATGGAAAGCCAAAGCAGCCAAGGATATAACTATGCAAGAGGGAGAAACTCCTTAATTTTAAACAAATTTTTTTGTAAAATTTTCAGATATTGCAAGTTTCCAGATAAAACTGGTCTTCTTTTTAGCACCGAAGTACTGACTACTGGGCTGGCGAATACCCTCGGGAACTAACAGTCCACCAGCAGAGGCATCGACCCAGTGGTAATAGATAACAAAATACCGAAGCTACTGTAAATCTAGTTTCTGCATATGGCCACTTATATTGAAATTACATGCCGTTTCGACTTTTTCACATCATTTTCTGGTATGTTCAGTAACTGTTGCAATTACAGAAGTTTTACGGTCGTCAAAAGACCATTACAATATTTCTATTTCACAAATGAGAATAGATATCATTGGGTAGATCCATTTTTTTTACCGGACTGACTTACACCGACTGTGACAAACTTGGACTTTCCACTGGCAGTGTGATGGGTGCCACGTGTGGAGCAGATCATGCTTACCTTTCGGAACACCTGATGATACTCCCGGTTTTCAGTGGGAGTTGACACTGTCAGTGCTTTTTTTCTGTGTTGTCTTGTCTATCAATTTGCTATTTTAGTTTTGTCTTCGTCGATAATGTTTGTTGAACAGATTTAACCATGTTACTGTCTGCATACTTTAGATATACATTTTTTTCAAACTTTCAAATTGGTGCTGTTTGAGGGTTAGAGATGTAACATGAACCACGGATTTTAAAAGGTTTTGTCTACGGGTTAGAAAATGACAATAATCAATCAGCCACCAAACAGATTTTTCAACATCATATTTTACTGGCTGTGTGACGGGTGCCATGCGTGGAGCAGATCATGCTTATCCTTCGGAGCACCTAATGATACCTCAGTTTTTGTAGGGGTTCACAATGCTAGTGGTTTAGTTATGTGGCGTTCTTGTTCATTTTGTTTGTTTTATCTTTATCAAACTGTCTCAATTGATGTTGGATATTAATTGCCGTGATTTTTGGTATATGCCTTCCCTCTTTCTTGCTTCGGTATTCGTTTGCCGATGTATTTCTTCATTAAGCATTGCTATGACCGCAACCAAAGTTTAGACCATTTCAAGTACCCAGAAACGCCTTTTTGAATATGGCAGGAATGTTTTTTGTAGCATACTATCACAACTTTAAATGATGTTACACGCAAATTTCTTCCTTTTCTCCACCGAGACTGAATTTCTTCAGAGATTCGTAAAGGCTCATAAAAAAGGTTCTAGACCCTTGAATCACTTAAAGATACATTGGTGATTGTCTTTCGGTTAATAACGCATTGTTTTTGCTAAATGGATCCCATCCATAAATCCTCCAGAATAGGGCCTGTAAGGGTCTCGTACAATTTTGGAACTTCCGGGATCAAAACTTGTACCCGGAAGTTACATTTTAAACAAAGATATATGACGTTTCAAACAAAAATTTGAACGTCATGATCCTCAGACGTCATGTTTTGGTGGGAAACGTTTTCGAATCCCCTGTTTATCGTGAATTCTCGTGAGTCACACTACGAGACTAACAGACCCAATTAAAAATAAAAGAAACAACAGAAACTGCTAGATCTGCATCTTATTTTAACTTACGTCTCCAATTTGACAAAACATGTCCTCTGACTACTAAAATTTATGAGTTTAATTTCATATTATCAATTTTCTTTACATTGAGAGTAATATTCCTATTTTATCTACCGGTATTTAAAGAGTGTATGTTTTACATTTGATTTTTCTCACTAGGTATAATTATCGTGGTGACCGCCTTATCAATCAATGCTTTCAACATTCCGTCCTTTATGATCATGAAAAAGTTCTTTAGTAAATATCACTCCCGTGTGAAAGAGAATGAACTTTTGGTCCGAACTGAGATTAAAGATTTTTTGCTACGAGCATTTGCTATAAACATTTCTTTTCATTATTTACGATATTTCAATAGTAGTTGCTGTTGAGTTAGCTTGGGACAATACTGCAATTGAAGTGGAGGTTTGGCGTGCCATAAGACCGATCTAACCCGTCATTTCATTTAAGTTCCTGTACCAAGTCAGGACCCTTGCGGATTACAATTTTTACGGGGTTTTGCCCCTAATTTGTCTTTTTTTCCTTGGTATTTCGGCTTTTGACAATTCTGTTCGGTTATTTAGTTATTACCTCTAATGTTAATATGACATTTAGTTAAATCATGACTGGATACCTATAACAAACTAGAAAAACTGCGAGCAAAGCTCACTAATATACAACCCCGCTTCCCCATTTGATTTCAGAATTAAAAAATCAACAACAAAAAAATCAATTTAAATAATTTTTTTTAGATAGCTGGTTCACAATGGCAGTATGCGCTGAACATTCTGTGAAAGTTTTATTGAATTTCACCAAGTGGCCTAGGAGGGGTTGTCGCCACAAAAAAGTGTGTAACCTTATGGCGGACGGAATTACAAAAAGACCATGTGGTGGATCACGATATACCGCCCGCTAAAGAGAGAAGTATAAAAATACGAAAATATATTTCTGCATCACTTGTTTAACAATTACCAAGACTATTTGGTCAACATAATATTTACATGGAAGAGTTGTAGAAGACTTTAAGATTTACACTTATATTTATTTATTTCTCATACAAAAAGATGACCACTTATTCATTGGTATCTACGTAGACAGCCTTTTATTTTCATTCATAATATAATTTTTCAATCTTATTATACTTTTAAGTGGTAACGTATGCGCAAAAAAGGAGATGATACATGGATGTAGCATTGCTCGACAATAAAAAATGAATTCCGCTCAATCCGGTGCTAGGAGTCGTCTTGAACTTACTATGAGGTATGAGCATAGCTCGTTGTTGAATGTGTCATGTTGACTTCAAGATGAAGAACAACAATAAAAGCGTTATTTCATTGCTTGGTTCAATCATGTATTTGAGGAGACTTTGTCCATGTCCTTTCATTGTTAATTAAAGTGTGAAGTGTTCTTTTTCTGAACATTTGTTTATGATGCCCACATCTTATGACTTTATTATTACAAGTGTTGCAGTTGACTCGAAAAGTGCCCTGTGGTTGTTAATATGTTGTGATTGTGTTCTCTTAGTCTTTTTGGATGATAACAATTGTAAGGACACTTTGCCAGATATATTCCCGAATCCATAAAAAAAGGGAAAAATACATTGATGTAGCAATGAATTCCGCTAAAACTGATGCTAAGGGACGGTTTAGAACTTACTATGATGTATGAGCAAAGTTCATTGTTGAAAGCATCATGGTGATTTCAAGATGAAGAACAACAATAAAAACGCTTTTCCATTGCTTGTATTTGCCATTTATTTGTACAGTTTTTGGCTCGTGTGCATTTACTTCTTATCATTTCTTTGTTTATTATCAATAATTCAATGAAATCTTCCGATGCTCTCCGAGTTTCAATATTAAATTTCAGCTAATATTAATAAACTTATAAATGCAAGTTCTTATTGCTAATTCATATTTTTTTCACAAACCCTAAATTATATAAATTATGTAATCTATTACTTGTGTTATGAGATATTTTATTTTCACACTTGTTTTGTGTAAAATTATATAATTACGTTCCAGTATTTTATGTCAACTCCGCACAAAGCATCTTAGAAACGCCGTTAATAACGAAGCAATGTAACATTATTGTACAAAAATTGCTTTTCAATGCGTTGAAATTAGCGTTCAGCAATATTAACAACTGTTTGATATTTTAGCTTAAAAGAATTAACACATAAATCATAGCAATACATTAGATGAGCAATTTCTCCTTGCAAATGAAACAAATGTAACAAAGTTAATATTGTATAATACCACGCTATACCTCATTCGTTTTGTGTTTTAATTAAATTGTGTTATTGTCTGACATTATTACACAAGACCACTCAAATTTTGCAAAATGTCTCATGCTAACAGGTTCAAGTTTCCGTTATGATTTACGATAAAACAAATTCATGTTGCGTAGTGTCATTACTAAAAAATAGTTCTTCAGTACTAAGAAATTGTTAGTCGTTTTCAAGCTCTCGGTGTCTTTTTAAAATGTGCAGTTGTAGTGAAATTTTAAACAGAATCTTGGTAATATTGGTCTTGGTAATCTACAAGTTTATGTATAACAGCACGCCAGAAGTGCAGAAAATTTGAAATCGTGATACTGAATGAGGATCAAAATTACTAATTTCAATGACAGAATTGTCATTGGCCAAAATCTAAAGGGCAAAAAGCAAAGTAGCAGAAAACCACCAGCACAATTGTAAACCTTAATGGTCCTGACTAGGTACATCCATTTCAAAAGAAATCTTGGGTCAAACCGGTTTTATGGTGCATTTAACATACCCTTCCATTGCGGTAGTGTCAGGTAGCAACTCAACAGCAATTGCTATTGAAAGTTTGTGGATGGTGAAAAGAAATTGTTCATGCCAGTAATAAGTAAAAATAAATCGTGAACACCGTCCGGACGGAAACTTCAAATTTTTCCACAAGGGATTAATATCTATTAAAGAACTTCTTTAACGATTGTATGAGACGGATTTTTTCAAGCCCTGATTAATAAGGCGGTCATGGAGATAACTATTGAAAAATCTAGACATGTTACTAAAGTCTGTCTGATTCACATTATGCTGGCATTTGTTTTTCAGTTTCAGTGGAATATATTTTTGGTCATTTTTTTTGGTATGCTACAGTTGTCCTGTTTTTTAACCAAAAAGGGATAAATTAGTGGCTCAGCTTAAAAATCATACATGAAGGTTTTAATTATAGATCAATGTCATTAATGATGTCATACACTTTTGATTTGTCATGACAAAAAGTATTAACTCTAATTAAGAAACATTGCTTTCGACCCTAATACAACGTATGTATTATGAAATTGGTTTATTTCCAAGTATAACATATAACTAACTTAAATTTTCAAACATTTTCGAATATAACGTATAACTAACTTAAATTTTCTAACAATTTCCAATATAACGTATTAACTTAAACTTAAATTTTCTAATATTTTCGAATATAACGTATAGCTAACTTATAGTTTCTAACACTCACCCTTTTATCTCCATTATTTTAATTATGTAACGGTATTGTTATAAAACAGGTATGCTTGAAAGTTGTATTATAATATTTGGAACAAACCCATTTCAACCGTTATAAACTTCGAAAAAGGTCATTTCTTTTTTTTCATTTTTCATTATATTTTTATGTTTTTTATGTTTCCCAATGCCCAACAGCTAGATGTTGTTTTAGTTATATTGAGCATAACATAAGAAAATGCGCAATGAAATAAAAAAAAGTAATTTAACCGAAGAAAAACTGAACGGTTACATCTTTCGTTTTGGAGATACAAGTGATTAAAGAGGGGCCGATGGGTTATTTCGTTCTACGTGATAGGGGATTTCAATTCCCCGTGACTTTTCCATTTCATTAATTTGTCGTGAATCGTTATTAAAACATTGTCCGTGAGTCGTTCTTGATTCTTGATCAAATTAAATTTCCCGTGAACTGTGATTGGTCCGAATAATTTTTCGTGATTCGTGATGAGACCCCCCAATCAGGCCCCTCATTAAAAAATAGTGGGAAACTGAACTCCTAGGAATATCTCAAATGTATAACATAAGCAATGCTTATCTATTAATGAATGTAACAAAATCACTTCAATAAAACAAAATTTTGTCAGAATGCTACTCTAGATGAACGAGATGAAACTATAAAAAGAATTAAGGGTCATTGCGGAAAAATAATAAATGTTTTTGGTTGTATGATACCAGAGATTTTTGAAAATCTGAGAGAAGTACCTAAACAAGACCAGCGAGCATCCTTAACTTTACTGTCGTATTAGTTATGCAACAATAAAATGTTTTACTAAATTTACCTCATTTTTTATAATAAGAACAGACAAAAAGATAAAAAATCTATTGAAATATTGGTAATATTATATAGTAAAATTTGAGTGAACTAAATGTTAATCAAATCATGAATCTTAACAACAAAATATAGTTTGCTTGATTTAAAATCTTTTTTTTTCATTTGCTGTTAAGTTTAAGCAACATACTATCAATTAGCATATTGTGCTACAAAATTACCAAAATATCATCTTGCTACATATATATGGAAAAATAGTCTTTAACGAGGATGGAAATTACGCTAGAGCTATTAACCCTTTTATGTATTGTATGCTGTCGGATCAGTCGTCAATTGTTCAAGTTTCATCATCAAATCCTTCAAAAGTAAAAATCCCATTCCAACTAAATGTAAGAATATCTTGTTTATATAAAAAAAAGTTGTAACATTGCTTAGCTGTTTATATTTTCTCTTAATATTGGATCTCAAGTCAAATGAATGCGATCAATTTGATCAAATTCATAATTATGGATTGTTGATCAATTTATCAGTATTTATTATTTCAGACATCGAATTACCTTTGAGTCCCTTTGAGACTTTTCCTTGTTTGTAGTTCAACTTTGTATTATTTTGTTTGTTTAATTTGTAACTAGTGGCAAATCTCTGTTATGAAAACAGACAAAACGGGATTGACTATTATATTAAAGAACACTCCTTTCATTTACATAAGAAAATAGTCATCCCTTCATGATAAAATTTGTCAAAATACACTACTCAACAAAAGAAACGTCCACTCACGTTTTTTTTTTGTGGAATATAATTTTGAATAGCATTATTTTTGTTCTCTTCAATTAATTATCATCTTTAGCAATACTCAGTTCTAATTTTACTATTGAAAAGAACAGATTCGGTCAAAATCAAGAGAACTTCCGCTTGACAGAATTGAGACTTAAATGAGCATGTGCGGAAAGTCGAAAGGATTTTTTTTGTTGACACATTGGATGATTACAAAAAAAAATGCATTTTTGAAATAATCTTTACTTCAACAAATTTCCGAAAACTAGACTCTGACTTACTGAAAAAGATCTGGCAGTTATGAACACTTGAAGTATTTGTTCTATTGTGATCTTAGGTAAAGCGAAAGGAGAGAAATCATCACTGAATTATCCGAAATGCATCAAATACAAAAAATCCAGAAAACGGCTGAAGTCATGACGTCAAACTAAAAAACGCCAAATCTCTAGAATTCAACCTTAACCTTATTTTTTAAGGAAATTTTTGTGTTTTTGGCTAGATTACCAACAATGTAATTCAATTCCGATCGCCCTTGACCTGATGTTGAACTCCGCAATTTTTTTTCCACTGTTTTGAAAAAAAACGTATATCATTATCACCGACTGGAGTTTTTCATAACAAACATGCAAGGAAGGAATAAAAAATTGGTCTCCGTCGAAGTCTACACCTATCATCCCTATTAGAAAAAAATATAGTAGGTGGACGTTTCTTTTATTGATAAGTTTATAATAAGGTAATACTATACATGACCCTTGTACAAATAACAAAATACCGAAGTTACTGTTAATTTATATTGCAGTCAAACCATTTTGGTGCATTAATTAGAACTGCCTTTAATAAATGACCTCCTTTGTTCTTTTATGCTAGAACGATGACACTTTCTGATAAGTCTGATAGTCATTTATGATAAAATCCTCCAGGCTGTTTAAATTTGTTCCTAACACGAAAAGCGGATTATTAAATATTAATACTAAAAACTTAGTTTTCAAGAATGAATATAATTGGATGTAGCGTTTTCCGACATTTAGCAAAGAATTCCGCTCAAACCGATGCTAGGGGCCGTCTTGAACTTACTTTGAGGTATATGCAAAGCTCATTGTTGAAGGCCTCATAGTGACTTCAAGATGAAGAAAAAAAAATTAATTAAAACGGTTGTTTTTTGCTTGGTTCTACCATGTATTTGTAGAGACCGTTTCATGTTCATTTATTCCATATCCTTTCATTGTTTGTTTATTGAATTTTTTGACGATCCTGATTTTTTAATTCCGTATAACAGTTCTGCAATTCTCCATCAGATTTGTTTTATCAAAGCTTGAATATTATTGTAAACAAATCACAAAGTACCTAAGTTACTGTAAATTTTGTTTCTGCATATGGTCATTTCGATAACTTATGTCTCTATGCTACCAAGGTGGTGATATAATTCATTGCTGTTAAAATTGATAAAGAAGTGATTTTATGCTTCATGAATCAAGCAGTGAAGGGATATTGAGTGAATGCACACGAGAAAATGTCTCTAAATAAAAAAATACCGAAGTTACTGTGAATTTATTTTCTGCATATACGCATTTTGGCAACTTATGTCTCTTCACTGCAGATAAAATCTAAACGTTTGGAAGACCATAAACTCAAAGATGTTTAAAAAGTGATAGAGAACAAATAACCAATATGATCTAAATGTAAAGCCAAAATCAACCAAGGACAGAGCTTTGCATGAGGGAGATACTCCTTAGTTTTCAACAAAATTTACAAAAATTAGATATTGCAAGTTTCCCTATAGAACCGGATTTCAGGTCAGCACCGAAGACTGACTACTGGGCTGATGAATATCCTCGGGACAAACAGTCCACCAGCAGTGGCATCGACCCAGTGAATGAATGGATGAATCGGAAAACCAAGCAATGGAACAACGCTTTTATCGTTGTTCTTCATCTTGAAGTCAGAATTAATTTGCCCTGTGTGCTATTGTTTGAATCTTATTTGTTACCACTGGGTTGATACTTCTGTATGTGGGCTATTAGTCCCAAAGGGTATTCACCAGCCCAGTTGTCAGCACTTTGGTGCTAACCTGAAACCCTATTTTATTTGGGTACTATCAATATCTTTTTTGGTAAATTTGGTTCAAAATAACGGCAGTAGAATACCGTAAGGAACAAAGCACAAGATTACACAAATCAAATTCCAGAGACAAGGCAAAAGCAAGAACACCAGAAGACGGAAGACCAAAGACACCACATGCCCACAAAACACACGAACATTACACAAAAAAACTAAAGCACTAACAGTTTGAACTCTCAATAAACAAGAGTGACATCACGAAGGGTAAGCATGTCCTGCTCTGTGCACAGCACCCGTCACACTGTCAGTGGGTCAATCCAGGGTAAAGTGAAAACCCGGGAAGATGCGAATCTAGCTGAAAATGTCAGTTTTTATTTGTGACACTGACATTTCATATCTATCTATGATGTCGTGGTGACGACCATAGAATTTCTGAAGGGACGAAAGTAACAAAGGCTGAACATATCCCTGACTCAACAGTTTTTGTGACAGTGCTTTTGCTCTTTCCACAAAGTCACTGNATGTACTGCACGCTCTACAGTAACGAATAATTGTGAAATATATACTCCATATGCTGGGGATGCAGGTATATTGCTGCAGAGAAAGGGAAAGTTCACAATTGGAAAGTCAAAATCATCACGTTGTCATATAATCTAGATTTCAGACGTCCATGTTCGTCAATGTATAACAAAAGGTCAAGGTATGAAGCAGAATCGGGTGTATCGGTTGTCTCTTTGATTTCAAGTTCATTAGGGTAGATACGATGTAAATATTCTTTAAATCTTGGGTTATTAAGAGAAAGTACATCGTCTATGTATCTGAAGCTGAAATTAAAAGTCTGTGCTAGTTGTTTTGTTTCTGTATCAGCCCTTGTAAAAACTTTGCTGCATACGAAAAAAGGAAAAGGTCAGCTAAAAGTGGCGCACAATTTGTTCCCATAGGAATCCCTATTGTCTGTTGAAAATTACGGCCTCCACATTCAACAAAAATGTTGTCGATCATAAATTTAAGCATCTTAATCACGTCGTTTTCACTGTATTTCTTGTTTGACTCAGTGTAGTTCTTTACAAAATATGTTTTATCTTTTCCTATTACCAGATAGGAATAAACTAAGAATCATCTCCCTCGAGCAAAGATCTGTTCTTGACTGATTTTTGCTTCAAATTTACATCGTTTTACATGTAGTTTAAAGTTCATAAACAACTTTTATTCATCTTTAGGTTTATGATGTTTTGAATTAAAGAAAGATGTAGAAAAGGTCATCAGCAGAAATTAAATTTGTAGTGAAATTTACTCTAACATCTGTATTTAGTATCAACAAAGCTGATATTTCAATTGTATAGAGTCAAAACAAAATAAACGTTATTGAGAGCAAAGATCAAGAACAGAGAACACGTAAAAATGACAAGAATGGTAGAAGTTGCACTTCTAACTTTCATTATTTTTATTCATAAATTTGGTTTTTGACTTTATGACTTCCAAACGTTTAGATTTTATCTGCACTGAAGAGACATAAGTTGTCGAAATGCGCATATGCAGAATCAAAATTCTCAAAAACGTCGGAATTTATTTATTTGGCCCCAAAAAAAGTTGGTTCTAGCTTCAAAATGCCCAAGTAGTGATATTGATTAAATTCCGCACAAGAAATCAAACCGATATTCAATTTTCATAAGCTCGTTGAATCTATGATTCCGAATAAATCCATATCATGATCGCATGAACTCAGTTAGGAGTAAGAATGAGTATGACAATATTATAATGTCTCTTTGCTTTGCAGGTTTTACCCAAAACAAATTTCATAGCCTAGAACAAGTAAGCCAGATAAAAAAGAAGCCAGTGTTATGATAACGAGGGCTAGACACAAGTTGGAGATACTTAGTGAAAAGTCAATGTTATGATAACGAGGACGAGACACAAGTTGGAGATACGTAGTGAAAAGCCAGTGTTATGATAACGAGGACTAGACACAAGTTGGAGATACCTAGTGAAAAGCCAGTGTTATGATAACGAGGACTAGACACAAGTTGGGGATACTTAGGGAAAAGACAGTGTTATGATAACGAGGACTAGACACACGTTGGAGATACTCAGTGAAAAGCCAGTATTATGATAACGAGGACTAGACACAAGTTGGAGATACTTAGTGAAAAGCCAGTGTTATGATAACGAGGACTAGACACAAGTTGGAGATACTTAGTGAAAAGCCAGTGTTATGATAACGAGGACTAGACACAAGTTGGAGATACTTGGTGAAAAGCCAGTGTTATGATAATGAGGACGAGACACAAGTTGGATATACTTAGTGAAAAGCCAGTGTTATTATGACAATAAAAGGCAAGACCGCATCGATACAGAGTTAAAGTAAGCAAATAGAAAAGGTCGAATTAGGCTTTTGTCATGCTTTCATAAATTCTTCAGCAGTAGAGAAATTACTGAATGAGGGTAAGTTCAAGATGTCCATCAAGCCGAATTTGTCCTTTAGATGTCAATTAAAATCTACAGTTGGTGATCTCATAAATGCTAGTTGTAAATAAACTGGTACATGTCAGTATAAATACCATATATTGAGTAATTGTTCTTCAAACAACGGCAGTAGAATAACGAAAGAACAGGAGGAGTAATGCTCACAAAAACCAAAGTTCAAAGACATGACAAAAACGGCAACAGAGAAAAACAATGGCAAAACAAGGACGTGAGAAAGCCAAAATGCAAGGAAAAGACGACATTAAGAACTAAGGCACTCATAGTGTGAACTTCCATGAAGCACAGACGTTGAAATCAAGCATTACTTTTTCCAGCAATCTAACAAATTTTCTGATTTATTTGATATAAAATGGTCATGAGTTTCATGCTTTATTCATTTTTCCTAATACAATGTGTAAACTCCATCAAAAATATATCCAAACAATTTTATCCGACACGCTTCAGCAGCATTATGAAAGGATAACTGCCTGATAATTTTTAGACATTTTACCTTTCATTTCTCGTAGCAATATTACTTTCACAAGTAAATATTTGATAATTTATAATATCATGTGAATAATAGGAAAAATCCTCTGTATCTGTCATAGTTTAATTCTCACAGGAATACCTTAATGATAATTGTAAACGTCGAAGACTGGATGATATCAATAAATTATTCATATTTTGTGATACTTGTGCGTTGTCTTAGCATTGATATAATAGGCAAATATTGGCGTTCTTGTCAAAACATCGGAAACTACATGCAAAAATTTCTATAGTAAAAATTTAGATTTTCTAATCAAAATTCAGACATTATTTATAGGCATCAGGTTGCTAAATATAAAAAAAGACAGTTCTATAAAAAAAGGAAATAGTCGATAATAAGCATGTCTAAACCAGCATGATATTGTTAGGCATTCACCATTGACATAACTTTGTTACAGAAATCTATGTATATCAAACTGAGAAGGTTTGAAACCGTCTTGGTTTTCTGTCCTTCGGCTTTCGTTATTTCATGTATGTTGTTGATTGATTTTTATGCAATGACACTTTTGTACACTTATAAAGATATATTTTTGTCTTTAACTAGGCAAATATGCTTTGAAATCCAACCATCTAAAAAACCATTTTCTAAATGAACTGGATAAACAGCACAGAAATTCGAAACCAAATGCTTGAACCGGATAAACAGCACAGAAGTGTGAGTGGATTCGGCTTTTCCTATCAAAAACTTAAGAAAATATTTTGATCATCAAATATAAAGTAAATGACAGTGGCATGCTGATATTTTAACTTTATGAAGTAAGTGTGAACCGAAGCATCAATCTAAAAATTAAACAAGAACAATTGCAACATGGGAAACAAAAACAGTCAAAGACATCACGTGAGTAGGGCACAGAAATGAAAAATGAAGATACATAATCATAGATGAACAAAAAGCACCGAATAAGAAACCAAGGTCAGGTACATTGGTAAAGTATACATCTACTGCTTCTGATAAGACACCCACCGTGTTGAAGATGTTAAATAATTATTACAAGATGCATCTTTGAGAAATAGCATCGAGATGTTCACACCGAGTTAGCAGGGAGATAATGTGCGTCGACAGGGGTTGAGCATCTCTTGCATGTATAACCGATCTCAAGATTTAAACAGAATATATGGAGTCTTTGAGTCTTTAAATGCCATTTGTTAAATCTTGAAGTATATTATTGTAATCCCTTCCTTAAGTGTCTCGGACTTTCGTGTCAAATTTATCTGAAATTTATTCACTATTGCGCATATGCAGAATCAAAATTAACAGTAACTTCGGTATTTTGTTCTTGGTTACCACTGTGCCGATGCCCCTGCTGGTGGACTTTTAGTCCATGAGGGTACTCGCCAACCAAGTAGTCAGTACTTAGGTGCTGACCCGAAAACCGATTTTGTTTTGAAACTTGCAATATCTACATTTTACAAAATTGTGGTTTACACTAAGGAGTATCTCCCTCGTGCATAATTCTGTCCTCAACTGAGTTTTGGGTTTTCCGTTTAGATCCTTTTGGTTATTTGTTTTCTTTCAGCTTTACACGTATTTCGGTTATGGACTCCAAAATGTTTTGAATTTATCTGCACTGAAGAGACATAAGTTGTCGAAATGCGCATATGCAGAATCGAAATTAACAGTAACTTCGGTATTTAGTTCTCCATTTATATATGTAACTTAACTTATAAGACAAAGTGACAGTTTCCCCCATACACAAAGACATGAAGTCTTATTTAATATTAGACAAGTACAAGACGAAAAGGAAACTATTCTGATATAAAAAGTAAATAGATTACAGTATAATAACACTAAATTGAAAACTCATGTGAAAATTGATAACAATTTTGAAATTTACGACATCTTAAATACCAAAAACGCATAAAGCTGTGAAAACTAGCTTTAAATATGTTTCCTTCGTGTTATTTTTCCAATATATCTGAAATATTTACGAAGTCACATCAAAATGTCATGCCTTCAAAAGCATGTTAAAACAAAGAATATATCCTTGGGTAGTTTTTTTATACATTTCTTTTCAAAGAAACTTTATCAGTTACCTAATATGTACACTTCTTGGTTAATGGAATGTTTTAGAGAAAGATTGAATTCCTTGTAAGAAATATCTAATTTAAGCAAATCTGTTTCAAACAGACACATATGGAGAGAAAGTTAGAAACGTCAGTTTTATTTTAATGTAATCAAGACTTCTGTTTGTATTTGGAATACTAATAACGTGTAAATTTATGCAAAATGACGTTTTGTTTCAGTTTTTAGATCGAATATCGTATATATATGTATGTATATGTCTCATATTTACAAAAACAAGTGGGTGAATATGTAGGTTCGGGTTTGGCAAATCATTTTTATTTTTTCTTTCATTCTTCATTAAATTCAATGACGTACATTGCATTAAGTGAAACACCTCACACTAGATTTGACATTGTTCATAACATTCAAGCGTTCAACAACAATTTCAGGTATGAAACAATTAATGCTTTGTGTAAATAGTATATCTATTCGGATTTTAAGCTAAATCTAAACTTGTCGAAATAAGTTCGTGGACGTTTATACATATTATACTATCGGGAGAAAACGGTCCATATAGATGATGAAATTTAATTCATGTTCAATGGACAATTAAATGTTAACTTAGTGCTAGAAAAGATGTAATGAGCTAAACTGCAATTTCTATAATTTCCATATTTTTATATCATGTAGAGAAATTATGCAAAAATATGACTGAATATTAAATGATAAAACGACAGAGGACACTAAGTTTAAGTTTTCATTCTTTAATTGTGGATATTGGCTACGTCTTTTCAATCAAATACAATTTTTCGGATAGTTTTGTAATATCTATATTAACCAATTAACATTGATTACTTGTATTTTGCAGTAAAACTATTGAGTGGAGCACCAAAAGCTGGTATCCACCGAACTCTTCTTGTTTGTCGTTTTCTGTAGTGATTTCTAGATTTATCTAGCTTTATCAGTATTGCACAACAATGGGTACATAACTCTTTTTTTGGACTCTCTTGCAGTAGGTAATCCAATATGTGTTGATATGTGTCAATGACTTGTGATTTAAGTTACTCGGCTTTTCTTTAATTATATGTTTTGCCCAGTGCTCTATAGTGGAAATAGAACACATTTTCTGTATTCATCTAGATTTAGTTGTAATTCTATGTCTTTTTCAAATAAGAAACAATTCTCCATTTTTTTGTTCCAGAATTCTACTGGGATTGTTTAGTATAACAAAAACGAGTACATAAATAAAGTATCTCTTCCAAGTAAATAAACAATCTTTTATGCTTTGTTTTCATGTCTAGACCGTCATATATTTAGAAAAGTATGATAAATGAGCATCAGTTAGATACGATTAGACTTTAGAGTAGATTGGTATTTGTAAGTGCAAGGGGTGATAAATAATACTTTCTTTGTCACAACAGAGCTGTGATAAAAGATGGCCGATCTATCGGCTTTGGGTTTGTGACATAGAATCATTACTTCTTTGTATTTACTGAATCAAGTCTTTATGAAATGGAATTCGAAATATATTTCATATGTGTTGCCATTTCAATTTAGCGGTAGCCAATTTTCGTTCAGAGATATTCATTTTCTTCACTGATTTAATAATGTTATGAGACAATATATTGTAATTCTCTCACACATGCAACTAATCAGTCATTCCAGGGAATTTCAAGTCATCCTAACGCACTTTTATCGATGATATCTGTCATACAGAATTCGAAATGCTATTCAAGAAGGACGAAAACTGTAAAAAGCATTATTAATTGCTTTTGAGGTCCCTTTTCTCTCGTTGACATCTTTTTATATTTTTGATAAAGTCATGAGCCTTAAAAAGATCTATAAATTTGTATTCGTTTTTGTCGTTCACAGACAAACCTCATCAACAATATCAGACTACCGATATCGACAAATTAAAATGTGTGCAGCTATGTCGTTAATTAAATACAAACAGACAAATATAGTGCACTAATGACAATCTTGTTTATCTTTTATTGCTTTTGTCAACTTTTTAAAATGAAAACGAATCACTCCAAATGTAAACAAAAATGTACAGAAAGGCTATTGTCTAAAATGGTCAACATATCTTTACTACAGATACTGTGAAAGTAATATTATTCTTGGGTTTCCTTTTTCTTTATATTTGTGGTTGACTGAAGCCACAAAGTTTAAATCTCAACAAAATACCAATTTTCACATAAATTAAACTGAAACGTCATCAAACAACGAATTCAAAAACTTTCAAAGCTATGATTTTCGGCGAAACAACGAAATTTGACACCCAAGAATAAAACTACTTTTGCAGTATAGATTTTCATTACATTGTCATTTTATGACTATTAAAGTTAGACTTTCGTCATATAGAAATATCTCATACTTCTGAAATATAGGTACAAAATAAAATTGTGGTTTGATTTTCTTAAACAAAAATAGAAAGGTATGTTTGGATTTTGCAATGCTACGTATTTACTCCTACCCTTCTTACGGATGAAAGTACAACAATAAAATGCATTATTCTTAATTATTCTTAATTATCGGTCACTATCCTTCTTAAGAAACAACGGCAGTAGAATACTGAAGGAACAAAGGAGTATTATTTACAAAAATCGAAGTACATAGACATGGCAAAAACGAGAACACAGAAAGCAATGACGTTATACAGCTACAAAGCACACAAATAAAAACGCAACATTCAAAACCAAGGCACTCAAAGTGCGAACTCTAATGAAACTGGGAGTGACATCAGGTGCTCCGGATTGGTCATCATGTCCTGCTCTATTAACAGCACCCGTCAAATCAATCCAGAAAAACGTCAAAATCCAGGAAGACGTGAATGTAACTGAATATGGCCGCTTTCATTTGGGACACAGACACGTCATATCTTTCAGTGAAGTTATGATGACGGCCATAGAAATTGTTGTTATGGACCTTTATAATTACTGTTGAAGTACTTTTATTCATGGACATCAATTTCGTGAATATCACTGTTTCGTGGGTACTTAAATTCGTGGTTTCGAATTATTTTCATTAAAACTCAAGGGTAAAATATGTCTCGTTGGGAACTCAATTTCGTGGTTTTTAGCGAACCATGAAATCCACGAAAATTGGAACCCCACGAACAATAGTACTTTCACAGTTTTATAACAAGTTCTGAAAATAACCTTCTTCTCTCCAACAAACAAATTACCGATTTCACACTTCGTATCGTAGCATTATTTTTCTTCATATACCCTTAGTAAAACATTCTGATGAAGATGATTCCATTAATCACGTGATAAAAAGTCACATGTTTATTTAATATTGCTTGTTTGTTTTTGTTGGGGTTGACATGGTTGACATTAGAAGCTAAGGATGATACTCTTTTCATCTTATATTGCTTTTTTACTATAAGTATTGCTGAAATTATTTCTTCAGAATCTGAACAAATAAAAATTTCAAAAGTGACGGACAAAAACGAATAGGATTTAAGTATACGGCATTTTATAAATTTCATGATTTTATTTTACATTAACAGTTCTCAAGTTAATTATATCTACTTAAAAAATGACTTCTCCTATATAGTGATTTGAAGAAGAACAATATACAATCACCAACCTGTTGCGGATTCTCTTTCCAAGAAAGCAAGAGTTACCCAAGGGTTTGGCTTATTTTTCAAGGCGATTGAATCGTAGGATCATGCAGCAACTACGGTGATAAGTCTTATACTGGGTACTTTGAAAGGGATATCCTTGTAAGAGGTTGACCCAACCATGTGCACTTGATCCACCGACCTGAACTATAACATGCAATGGGATAGTTGTTCAGCTAATCGCGTTTACTAGATATTTATGAGAATATGAAATTTGCTGTTGACAATCGGAATGATCTATGGGCACCAGCACTAGTTGGTTGACCAGTCTTGCAACTTTGATTTGTTTACATGGAGTAGTATTGAGTCAAGACCTGCTTTATGTGAATCTTTTTTTATACTTTTGTTTCACAACAGGGTCCCTTCAAAATACAGAAAATTTAGTTTTTGCAAATGATGTATGTAATGTGGTTACTAGCACTGTTTGTGTACGATTTGTCAATGTAGGAAGGAAATGTTTTTTTCATTTTCCTTTTTCCTTTTTCTTGACGAAATTATCGTCTGCTTTTGTTTTATTATTATCAATTTGTTAAAAGAAGAATAATAAATTGTCACAAATTGCTTGTTTCACATTTATACTGTATATCCCTGCAGCAATCGATGCTATTATTTTGTTTTCCTGTAAATTTAAACATTTGTACATCAAATATAATTCTCTGTGGTATCGAATTATAGATCTTATTTCCCTACACTTCTGATAAATCTGTGGGTTTAAATAATTTATGAAGTCTCAGAGTCGATGTCCCAAAGCGAATACGCCTGAATTTTATCTATTAATAAATCGTGTAGTTAACACTGCTCACTCGTCAGTCCGTTATTTCCTGGTTCTGTCTTTTGTCCAAAAATCCCGTCCGTTCTAATTTTGCTTTTGCCATTTTAAAGTTTGGTAATACTAAAGGAATCTTCGAATATTTAAATCCTTTCTTTTTTTCAACATACTTTGGATTTTAAAAACAGGATAACAGTAAACACCTACAATGGCCGGAAACTATAATCACATGCCACAATTTACAAGCGAACTGTACTAGAAAAACAATAATGAAAACAAGAGATAAACATAAATAACGATAGGAACTCGGGATAGCCGGACTTAATACCGGCACTAGCAAAAGCCAGTGGTAGGGATAAACCAGTTTATGGGTACAGGTCTTCCAGACGTTTGAATTTGAACGCACTTCGAAGACATTAATCGTCGGAATTGCCCTTTACAGAAACAAAAAAATTACCGAACAGAATAGTCAATAGCCGAAATTCAAAGGGCAAAAAGACAAAGCAGGTACAATATAACCGGCAAATTTGTCAGAAGCAATGGTCCGGACTTGGCACAGGCATTTCAAAAGATATGGTAGGTTAAGCCCGTTTATGACGCACAAAACCTCCCCTTCGATTGCTGTATTGTAAAATGAGAATTTACTACAATTTCGGTATTTTGTTACTTAGTGAAGATAAAGATGGTTGAAATGTGGAAAGTTTTGTTTTTTTCTAAATTTCTGACTTGTTCGAACCTGGCCCGATATAAATAGCAAAATACTGAAGTGAATGAAGTAATGATTCAGCCTTAAATTGAAAAATTAGTACCCACTTATATCCCATTACATTCTTGAACATTTTCACTCCACATTGTACAATTTTGAGACCAATGAAAAATGTGACGTCATCCTCCTCCACGTTTTGCGAGAATCAGTGTGATGTTCATCACAGCGGTTTTATATATTTACTAAGCACCAGTATGAAAATCTTTTTGATGCAAATTACCGGAGCACTGATTTTAATTACACGCGTGGGAGAGTAATACATAGTAGCAAAAAATACAATCCTTTAACACTGTTGCAGTTGTTTGGTTCAGTTGTTTCAGCTGTATACTGTCATGGTTTGGGGGTTTTGATCTCATGTTTTTGCTTTTCTGTCTGACTACTTTGGTAATCGTTGGTCGATGTATTGAAAAAGACAATAAAAGGATATGGATTAAAAGCACATGAGCCAAAGACTCTACAAATAAATGGTAGAATCAAGCAATGAACCATCGCTTAATCTTTGCTCATACCTCACAGTAAGTTCAATACACTTTATGAAATATGGTGATTTGGACACTTTAAACAGGTAGTCAGAAAATTATTTGGAAATTACAACAAAAAAAATGCCAAAATTTTAAAATGGGAAAGTGCCTTTTAAGAAAAGACTTTATGATTTTTGAAATCCTAAAATCTTTGAAGAAATTGGATATTCGTAAAGGAAAGACGAAACAAGACACTGAGCAGCACATACTCCTAAAATGTTTCTTGAAGTAAAAAATCAGATGTTCCAATGGTACGCCCTCTATATTATTGGTATCAGTAATTAGAATAACCGGATATTATATCAACTATGCAACATTAAAGATTATGTCTGTTCATAGATGTAATACCTACAGTAATTGAGATGTAGGAATGTCTTATTCTTGGTTGATGGTACTTTGCAAACTTTGAGAAATCTAGCCA
The DNA here is from genome assembly GCA_002080025.1 of Modiolus philippinarum. Classification (NCBI taxonomy): domain Eukaryota; kingdom Metazoa; phylum Mollusca; class Bivalvia; order Mytilida; family Modiolidae; genus Modiolus; species Modiolus philippinarum. The sequence continues at coordinate 47,938 of MJUU01072670.1, forward strand.
CTTTTACACCAAATAAAGTCCAAAATGTGTTTTTTACATAGAGTATCTCGTCAGTCGAGCTTATGGCTTAAAATACAGAAATACAAATAAAAGGTTGTACAATATAAAAGGGGTGCAAACAAACAACAGGCCGTGTAATTTTAAAGCTCATCGCGAAGACCTTATCTTAAAATATAGGTTTATGTTTCGTGCTGGTCTCTTATATAGGTGAGTCGACATGACATCAATTTTTCTTTTTATTGCTTTTTTTTTAAATTTAAATAACATCAATTGAATATCTTTTAATACAAAGATAAAATGTCAAATCAACGTTCTTTAACTTTTTAACCACCAATAATGGAGGTCCTAAAGGGCACCCCTTTCACGACATCATGCTTCTAAATTTGTAAAATCACGCTTGGGTTTTGACTTTCATGCGCAGATCTCTCAAGCCACGCATCTGAAAATCGTGCTACCAAAAACCTCTTCATGAATCACTCTTAGAGGATCTGCAGTAATGTTTCCAACGAAAATTTTATTGTGTTCGCGTTTCACTGCAGAACTATCTATTTGCATTTACGCATCTAAATGATTTCACTTAAGTGCTTTTTGTCATCAAACAGTTGTTGACATGACCGTTTTTAAGAATATAAAACATCCTATCAACGATTCCATAATTAGATAGCCATATTGTAAATTTTGGAAAAATATCAAGATTCATTGCTAAACTGATGTCAATTTTGACATTTTCTCTGCTGCTAAAAGCATCACTTTTTTATGTTAAAATGACGCAACAAGCGAAACTGGCACTTGTCATTCATAGAAACTAACAACGTAGTGAAATTAATGCGTTCCCTATTTTTACGACCGTTAGATATTGCTGCTGGTACAATTTATTCAATCCTTTGTTGCAGAAAATTCTTTGCAACAAAACTTCTGGTTTTATTACTAGTAGTAACCATGTGTAAACTTAAAAGCTTAATGCAGTCCAAAAATTTAACTGCTTTGCATGTTAAAATGCTTCGTAATTATACAAACCACTTGCTTGAACAAAAGGAAGCCATATAACGAGAAAGCAGTGCTTCAAATTTTATATGTTTTATTGCTTGCAATTAATTTTCCTGGAAATTTCAGCTCTACGAAATATCAAGTTCATTTTAGGACAAAAGCATACTTTCACATAAAAAATGTTTTAAGATGGTCAATGCTTTTTTTCATCTTACAATTTGTTTATCAAATATTTTTGACGGAGTCTTTTATTTTTAAAAGTAATTACTATTGAACAGAGAACTTCCCTATACAGTTGTTTTTACGTATTATAACTTTCTTTAATATGCATTATGGTAGTTTAATTATATTTTTTAATAGCATTTTAGGCCAAATAAAAATCATTTTCAGTATCGACACGATACCAGATAAGCAGATAACTAAATTTAACTATAAATTTTATTCAATTCTATGAGTAGGCAAATGGAAAAAATATTGATAAACTTATTTTCAAGATTTTTTTTAAACGTGAAAAAGGAAAAGAAAGTTTAAAAAAGTTAGATTTCTTACCTTAGCTTCGCCATTTTCTGTGTAAAATATTGAAACAACAGCTAACACTAAAACGGGAAAGATGAGGTTCGACATAATTTCTGTATACACCGTCCTGCACCAATACAACTGAAAAGACCAAGTCTTTAATGTTATTCTATATATGTATTATTTGAGCACACCCACAAAGTCACAATACCAATCGACGTCAGGTCACGTGATTATTGATGGTTAGCATTTCAGATTTCAAAAGACAATAGTGTTTCTAATTAATTCATTCAAATACCAGACAAATAGATGACAAGAGTCGAGCTCAGTTGGGAACATTGTTTTATGTTCGATGATATATTGAGATAGTCACTAATATTTCAATACTGAATATTAAATAGAAACTCAATCAACCATAAGAAGTTATATTTATTTCTATGGAAATCAATTTGCCCTCCTAAATTGATATGCTTAGTTATTCCATTCCAGTAATTTTCTATTTGATTGTCAGAGTGTCACACAGTTGTACAAAATATAGAGAATACAAATAGTGATATATGGACACCTAGTCATCGATTCTTTCAACTTTTTGTGCAAAAAATGTTTATCTATGTATTATATTGTTATTTTTTTACAACTGAATATCTAACTGTAATATATACTCTATATTTTTTGATGCTTGTAAACTGTTAAGAATAATGAAATTATCAATCTTACGTTTAACGTATAAATGTATTATTGAGCAAGGTCTCAGTAAAACGGGATATACTATTGAACGGTACCAATTAATGCGAGTAAATTAAATATTTGGACAACTTTCAGAGAATTATTGACGATCAAGTAGAAATAGACTGATATCAATATATCATTTAAAACAAGGACAAAATACAGTGCGAATAAATACAAAAAATGTATTGAATAGTGCATAACTATAAAAACTACCAAGAAAAAAGATGTTCTTAAAACAGATATGCCAGAATTTGGCGGGAAGTGCAGCAAAAACATTTTATTAATAAAATAGTTATCATAGCTAAAATGATTCTAGATGTTCTCGTTTTACTTGCTTCGGTGTTCGTTTGCCGATGTATGTATAATGAGAATTTGGCGTAGCAATCTCCGAAACAGAGGCTATATATTTTCCTCCGTCATGTGGTAATCTGGCATAACAAGAGCTATGCACCTCTGTTTCGGAGATTCCTTGTGTAGAACACAATCATCACATGAGGCATATCATCCAAAATAGAGAAAGGACGTTATATTTCTGGTAAACGTGATATTCCTTAGCATTTTTTTCCTTTTTACTTGAACAGAAACATATGATAATTTCTGGTGGGAGGATACTATTTGAAACACGTGTACCGCATAGCAAAATTAAATGTTTATTACTTTTTTTATTTTAAAGAAGCAGAAATTTTCAGCGCATTTTATTTCAATAGTGTTGGTTTGGGTTTATTATTATTAGTCTTGGGTTACTTAGATTATAACTGACCAAAAATAAAATTAAACGTTCTCTGCTTTAACATATATATTACTCAAAGTACAAGTTTTCATAACTAGTCATTAATCCCTATGTTAGGTTGGTGACATTTTGATTAAGTAAATTCACAAACACTTCCTTGAATTCTGATGTTGCCTTTCAAAACAGGTACCTAGGCTCAAGCTTGTCTGCTTGCTTCTGTTTAGTTTTGTATACTAGTATTATGTTTTTGAAATTTAAAAGAGGTTTTGGTAAAATCTAAGCTAACCATGTAACGGTGTCTGCACCAAATCACTTAGGGTCCTCATTGGAGGTAACGTGGAATCAAGATATCTCATTACTTTTTGCACTTGCAGTTAACATTTATTTGGTAAAAATATGGTAATTCTAATAGATTTTCACACAATATGGTAATCAAATATTCAGGAAATGATTTGATAATAAAATAACCATTCAAAAATACACTTGGTAATCAAATAATCACCAATAAACCCCCTAATAATCAGACAATCTACAAACCCATGAGAAGGCTTACCTCTATTAATTTTTGTTTATTTATTTTTTTTTTCGTAATTGCGTGTTTTGGTGCATTTTTTATTGTAACTTCCCTATCATTGCACCTTTTGGTTATTCACCTTTTAAGTGCTGCTAGATATAGATAATGCAGAACAAATAAGACCCAAGAACCTTGCCAATACTTTATGTAATTATTGCACATTGACGACTTCAATTTGAGGATATGTGAAGCATAGGAAAGCAAATTAACTCTATAGACGTCAACGTTACAGCTGTATCTGATAAGTGTTTTATAGTTTGATACGGTTGTTCGGTCGTTTAAGTATTTGCTGTTCAGAATGAGAAAATGTAGTAAATGTCATGTTTTATACATTTAATTTAAAAGATAGTTACCTTCTACCTGTATCATGTTTTTTTTTGTTTTTTGTTTATATGCTATAGGGGGTTTAGTACTCAGAGACAGGTTCATATAACATCATAAATTCAAGTATGCAAATAACAAAATACCGAAGTTACTGTAAATGTAGTTTCTGCAAATCGTGATGTCCCCAATGTAGATCAAATCAAAATGAACCAAAAGGTTGTAAAATCTCTTGTCTTGGTTCAGTGACCAAAGCTGAATGCAAAATGATTACAGTGATACAAAACATATTATGATAAGATATTCTGAAAATAATCCATGGGAGCATACCATTTTTGATATTAGAAAAGAAGCAGCGGTCATTTATCTGATTAAAAAAATAAAATATCGTTGGTAATGCATTAGAAATGTTATCAAATTGTCATTATGGTAGACACTTTATGTATATTACGAAAAACAAATAATTCATAACAGCCAAAACCATAACTTTTATAATACATATATGTCCGCAGTTACAGTTAGAAATAGAATTACTCTATAAGAACTCATCATTACCTCATTTGAGTAATTTATTTACTACTTAGTGTTTGTATTTAATTTAATTTTTTCATCAAGTAATAATGTTGGAATAATCGACCACCAGCCAGTATAAAGCAATTGTATATGTACATATAGAACGTACGATGACCGACCCCTTGATCGTTTTAACCTGGAGATGGGATGTTGTCTCCTTGACATTTACCCCATTTCTTTTCTTTTTCATATAATATCTGTGAAGGTATAATTTACAGTAACTTCGGTATTTTGTTATGTATTACTAATAGATCAAAGAACCAAAAAGGGGAAATGAAAAAAAAATCATTTTAAGGTAGATAGACACTGTTGCGCTGCGCAATTCAATCGCGTATTAGAAAAATAAAGAGTCGGATACGGGGTAGGTTTGATTTTCTGGCCGGAACAGTAATTTGACGGCTTTTCCTTTGTGACGTCATAATTGAATGACAGATGTGAAACGCCATATTTCGTTAACTTTGCCGCGAATTAGCTGCCTTTTCCCGTAAATAATGTTTAATTCGGAAACTTTGTAAAATATCTCTGTTAAATGCATGGTGACATATTCATTTTTTTTATTGTAACCACTAAATTACATTATAAACTATCTGTTCTAAAAAATAAATCAAATTCTCATGGATAAAAGTTTCATTTCTATTGAGCTAAAAATTGCCTTTCCATATTTTCCCCGTTCATTCTATGTAAACTTAGGTGAAAAAATGGCTAAAAATTAGCAAACTTTGATCTTAATTCTAGAAAAAGCAAGCATGGTGACCCATACTTTTTATTACAGATTTTGGGTAAGTAGGATTTGTTCTTCAATTGTGCCGACTTACAACAAAATCTCATGGATATGAATATTACTGTCTATCTACCTTAAACTGCCACTGGCCTCTGTTTGGGTAGGTACCAAGTCCGACTGTCCCAGATTTCAGTCTTTGTTAACAATTGTCTTTTGTCTATCATTTGTGTTCTTGTTTTCGATTTCCCTGGAAGATTGTGGCTTGTGATTGAAATTTTCAGACATTGAAGGTTTTTTTATGTTGTCTCTTCTTTTTCAATATATCACTTGTACTTACTCCATATCCTTTCATTGTCTATGTCTTTTCCTTTGATTGATTGATTGAAATGGGGTTTAACGTCACTTTCAGCAGTATTTCAGCTATCTCATGACGGTCAAATTTAGTGATGGAGGAAGCCGGAGTGCCCGGAGAGAACCACCGGCCTTGGGCAGGTAACTGACATATCTTATCACTTACGATTGTAAGTCGAGTGCATCCTTTTTTATAATGTACAAAGCGGGGCGCGAACTCACACCGCAGTGGTGGTAGTCTCTTTTTTGAAAATGTATATCTAAAGTAACGGCTAATCGAGACTTATAACACCACGAGGTTTGTCTTGGTTATATGACCAAAGCTGAAAGCAAATCGATTACAGTGAAACAAAACATATCATGATAAGATATTCTGAAAATAATCCGTCGGAGCTTTTGATATTAGAATAGAAGCAGCGGTCATACTTTCAGATTAAAAAGTAAAATATCGTTGGTATGCATTAAAAAGGTTATCTAATTGTCATTATGGTAGACACTTTATGTATATTATGACGAACAAATTCTTCATAACAGCCACAACCATAAATTTCATAATACATATGTGTCCGCAGTTATTGTTGGATCTAGAATTACTATGTAAGAACTCATCATAACCTCATTTGAGTAATTTACTTACTTCTTACTGTATATGTTTAATTTAATTTTTGCATCAAGCAACAGTGTTGGAATAATCGACCAACACCCACTACACGATATCTGTTAAAGTAATATATAACGTTTCATTACATTTGCTCTGCAAATACCTTTTTGTACTTGAGAGCTAGCTCAACCGTAGAACTTAATTACAGTGCAATTTCAATAGATTAATTTCATTC